>JARACY010000293.1:0-108581 GCA_029255725.1 Scrobipalpa atriplicella
GGAAAAGATGTTTTGATTCTGGCAAATAAATGCCCATAAATGCCAATTTGTATAATGTTTTACCACTGATAATATTAACAAAATAATAAAATACATTATGTTGTTTGTTTTTTTTTTTATATTTTATTTTGGTTTGGGAGCCCATACCTATTGGTTTGCAATAATAATTCGTTTTATTCAAAGCTTGATAGTAGACAGCATAACTAAATAGGTACGTTGATGAGTGTACAACTGAATTGCGACACACGCTAGTGCGGAATATACATACTGCGACAGCTTACAACTACGATACATGGAACTGCGACAAAACGCTGCAGCGACACACTTAACTGCGAAACATGCAACTGCGACAGCACTGTACTGCGAAACACGGAACTGCGACAAAACGCTGCAGCGACACACTTAACTGCGAAACATGCAACTGCGACAAATTTGGAAATTTTAAAAATGAGTGAGTTGTCAGTGCGGGGTTAAGTTATCAGTGCGGGATGAGTTATCAGAACGGGGATGAGTTGTCAGTGTGGGATAAATTGTCAGCACGGGATGAGTTGTCAGTACGGAATGAGTTGACAGTGCGGGGATGAGTTGTCAGTGGGGGATGAGTTGTCAGTGGGGGATGAGTTGTCAGTGTGGGATGAGTTGTCAGTACGGGGATGAGTTTTCAGTGCGGGGATGAGTTGTCAGAGAGGGGATGATTTGTCAGCGCGGGGATGAGTTGTCAGTGCAGGGATGAGTTGTCAGTGTGGGATGAGTTGTCAGTACGGGGATGAGTTTTCAGTGCGGGGATGAGTTGTCAGAGAGGGGATGATTTGTCAGCGCGGGGATGAGTTGTCAGTGCAGGGATGAGTTGTCAGTGTGGGATGAGTTGTCAGTGCAGGGATGAGTTGTCAGTGTGGGATGAGTTGTCAGTGTGGGATGAGTTGTCTGGGCGGGGATAAGTTGTCAGAGCGCGATAAGTTGTCGGTGCGGGATAAATTGTCAGCGCATCATAAGTTGTCTGACACTGACAACTTATCCCGGCACTAACAACTCATCCTACACTGACAACTCGTCCCCCACTGACAACTCATCCCACACTGACAACTCATCCCTGCACTGACAACTCATCCCACACTGACAACTCATCCCCGCACTGTCAACTCATCCCACACTGACAACTCATCCCCCACTGACAACTCATCCCCGCACTGTCAACTCATTCCGTACTGACAACTCATCCCGTGCTGACAATTTATCCCACACTGACAACTCATCCCCGTTCTGATAACTCATCCCGCACTGATAACTTAACCCCGCACTGACAACTCACTCATTTTTAAAATTTCCAAATTTGTCGCAGTTGCATGTTTCGCAGTTAAGTGTGTCGCTGCAGCGTTTTGTCGCAGTTCCATGTATCGTAGTTGTAAGCTGTCGCAGTATGTATATTCCGCACTAGCGTGTGTCGCAATTCAGTTGTACACTCATCAACGTACCTATTTAGTTATGCTGTCTACTATCAAGCTTTGAATAAAACGAATTATTATTGCAAACCAATAGGTATGGGCTCCCAAACCAAAATAAAATATAAAAAAAAAAACAAACAACATAATGTATTTTATTATTTTGTTAATATTATCAGTGGTAAAACATTATACAAATTGGCATTTATGGGCATTTATTTGCCAGAATCAAAACATCTTTTCCTTAAATTTTATATACACCGATTTTTATTTCAAACGAAAACTTTTCATTACATTTGTAGACGACAAAATCGGTTTTATACCTACCTTGGGCTGGGCAAATGAACCGTATGCAACCCTGACCATCTCATGTTAAGTGGTCACCGACTTAATTTGTGCATATGTCAAAATTTGTGACCACTTAACATGAGGTGGTCAGGTTCTTTTTATCTGATGGGCAGGTAGGTATATTAATAAAAAAAAACTATCTGCAAAATTTTGCTTATAATTATTTTCTGAACGGTGAAATGGCCGTTGACACTCTGTCCACCCCATAAGGGACAAAGGCGTGACTTTAAATAATGTGTTTTTATGTATGACAATCGTAACTGATAAAAATTGCAATCTAATTGAATTACTCACACAACAATTCGTAAAATTTAATGTATGGCAAAGTACCTGCAGTTTCCCACAAAATCGCTAGATGTCGCTGTTAGTATCTAGAACGCGATATCGTTGTGTTTTTGGTAGAACCATAAGAGACGACGATAAGAAGGACTCCTCGAAAAACATAGAATGTACTAATAGCTATTTTTTAACAAGAGTGACCTAACTGTCAAGAGCAGTTAGGACTCTTAAAATACTGTAATTAACTAATTAATATAAGACTCGTTCAACGTTCAAGTGAACTCTGAATGATAGCACAGAATATAATAATATTTTGTTTGCGCATCTCAACATTTTCTTCTCTGTCTAAGTTTTTTGCTGCTATGTATGTAATGCATAATTACTATTTGGTTTCAGGGCCAATATCTTCTATTTCTTCATGATATAAATTACAATTAAACCAACTGTGAAACCAACTATACCTAGTTAGGGGCATAATTAATTTATGGGTAATGTATGCAAGAGGTGACAATTCGTTGGATCCAAGGCTCTCCGAAATGGGCGGTGATGTGGTGATGGTGATGCTACGAGTACTAAGTATAACGGATGTAAGGGACAGCTTCCCGCAAACTGGATTGCTCAGACAAAGAAACTGAAAAACTTTCACTAAATTCTTTCAGGAAATGAAAAAAATTAATTGGCTTAGAGGTTGCTGAAAGAATTCCCTCCCCTGGTGAAAGTTGTTCAGTTTCGCTGACCGAGTAACCCCTGTCAGTTTGCGGGAAGCTGTCCCTTACACCCGGTATATTCTGTGGTGATGCGTGCGTGAAGCGAATGAGGAATGATGCTCGATGACCCGCGACGCACATTTCATTACCCGCGGTTCATAGTGGGACCCGTCTCATGAAACTACACCTCACAAACTACAAGAATAAATTCGGAGTACATTGCGCGGCCTCTAGGATCATCTTTTTCTTCCAAGTGTACACCCCATATAGACGTAGTCGAGTCAGTCAGGTGCCTACTGCCTCCGAGGTCTAGTGGTCTGAACCATGACCCGGAGTTCGATTCCCACAGGGGGAACACAAAGTTGTTATTTTTGTGAGATTTTCCCAGATGCAGGCTGAATCGCCTGATTGTCTGTAAGAAAAAGGATTCCGTGCGTCGGAGGGCACGGATGCGTCTATTTAACCATCCACGTAGTGTAAATTGTAGTTCGTATGATATGGGTTCTGTAGGCCATGCGACTTCCCGCTTCCGACAAGTGCGTCGATACATGGCTGATGTATGGTTATTGCTTATGGAACACAAAGCGATTGCGTGCCGGCTGCACACAATACGTTTATGGTTCTAAACTTTACTTGGAAGCGATTTGGTGAATTAATCTCAACTAAAATTATTGGTGTCGTTTTATGTTCTGTCATTGATGACATGACATATGTTATTTCGTGTCTTTAACAACGCCAAATTCTAACTAATGGTAGCAATTCGTAGTTGCAAAAATCACGACTTAACTAATATACCTACCTAAGTCTCTACCTGTCATTTTCTATCATGAGAGAACAGAAAGGGATGGTAATAATATTAGTCAAGATTTAGTAAAGTCGTGCCCTTAACAAATCGATAGCATTGTAGATTATTTTCATGCTCTTATACTAAACTTACTCCCACTTTCGAGCATTGGCTTGAGTATTATTTTATTTATGTAAGTAGATTTTTCTAAAGTCTAAGGACGGGTTATGGCTTAACCTATAAAGAAAGCTTGAGTTGAGTGAGATAGACTGCCATCGTCATATTGTTTACGAGCTGCAATGAAAACTTATCTACTGGACCATTTAACTTGAATAAAGATCCACAGCTTTAATCGGCAGACATTTTCTGTGGTGAAATGCTTTTTGCATTTAGTCGAAAAGAACTCATTTATTTTATTGATTGACATTTCGCCTTTTTCCGGCCAATGAGCGAATTCGGGGTTTTGTGCGTAACTGTACCTACTTACACTTCATTCGTAATTTAATTTTTTCCTCTATTGAATAAATCATCTATCATGTTTATTTGTACAACAAATCGCTGCGGGTATATTTGCGGAACTAAAATAAAAGGAAAAAAAAAACAGTCGAATTTATCGAAGTGGTTAAGATCTTAAAAATTTATAATGACCTTTGAAAATTCTAATTTAGGTGGATTAGGAGAAATAATATTAGCTAATATTGAGCCGGGTGGACACGAACCTTTAAATCCCCTTTATTTCCTATACTTACTGCTTTGAACATGAGCATAATGGGCCTAAATTGCTAATATTGATAATAAATCTGTTAAACGACTTTTAATAGCTCGTATAATGTATGCAAATGAAGACTGTAATCAAGTTTATTATGAAATTAGATCTTAATCAAATCAGAACTTGGAAATGTAGGTAACATATGACGGTTAACTTTGGAGTTTCTTTACTATTCATTAAAACTTGTAAATAAGATACAAAAATTGATAAGAATTAAAAAATAAACCCTTGCAAGAGCTCTAAGAAGTTAGATCCTAGATAAACATAAAATATATTGGCCATTAAATTGTCATTCCCTTTTGTATAATTTGGATGATTTGATTCTATTTCACGCATTGTCTGTCAATTTTATTACATACTCTAAATTTTGCAGCATTGAGTAACAGGCAAACTGCTAAAATGTTGAGGATGCGCAAACAAAATATTATTATATTCTGTGCTATCATTCAGAGTTCACTTGAACGTTGAACGAGTCTTATATTAATTAGTTAATTACAGTATTTTAAGAGTCCTAACTGCTCTTGACAGTTAGGTCACTCTTGTTAAAAAATAGCTATTAGTACATTCTATGTTTTTCGAGGAGTCCTTCTTATCGTCGTCTCTTATGGTTCTACCAAAAACACAACGATATCGCGTTCTAGATACTAACAGCGACATCTAGCGATTTTGTGGGAAACTGCAGGTACTTTGCCATACATTAAATTTTACGAATTGTTGTGTGAGTAATTCAATTAGATTGCAATTTTTATCAGTTACGATTGTCATACATAAAAACACATTATTTAAAGTCACGCCTTTGTCCCTTATGGGGTGGACAGAGTGTCAACGGCCATTTCACCGTTCAGAAAATAATTATAAGCAAAATTTTGCAGATAGTTTTTTTTTATTAATATACCTACCTGCCCATCAGATAAAAAGAACCTGACCACCTCATGTTAAGTGGTCACAAATTTTGACATATGCACAAATTAAGTCGGTGACCACTTAACATGAGATGGTCAGGGTTGCATACGGTTCATTTGCCCAGCCCAAGGTAGGTATAAAACCGATTTTGTCGTCTACAAATGTAATGAAAAGTTTTCGTTTGAAATAAAAATCGGTGTATATAAAATTTAAGGAAAAGATGTTTTGATTCTGGCAAATAAATGCCCATAAATGCCAATTTGTATAATGTTTTACCACTGATAATATTAACAAAATAATAAAATACATTATGTTGTTTGTTTTTTTTTTTATATTTTATTTTGGTTTGGGAGCCCATACCTATTGGTTTGCAATAATAATTCGTTTTATTCAAAGCTTGATAGTAGACAGCATAACTAAATAGGTACGTTGATGAGTGTACAACTGAATTGCGACACACGCTAGTGCGGAATATACATACTGCGACAGCTTACAACTACGATACATGGAACTGCGACAAAACGCTGCAGCGACACACTTAACTGCGAAACATGCAACTGCGACAGCACTGTACTGCGAAACACGGAACTGCGACAAAACGCTGCAGCGACACACTTAACTGCGAAACATGCAACTGCGACAAATTTGGAAATTTTAAAAATGAGTGAGTTGTCAGTGCGGGGTTAAGTTATCAGTGCGGGATGAGTTATCAGAACGGGGATGAGTTGTCAGTGTGGGATAAATTGTCAGCACGGGATGAGTTGTCAGTACGGAATGAGTTGACAGTGCGGGGATGAGTTGTCAGTGGGGGATGAGTTGTCAGTGGGGGATGAGTTGTCAGTGTGGGATGAGTTGTCAGTACGGGGATGAGTTTTCAGTGCGGGGATGAGTTGTCAGAGAGGGGATGATTTGTCAGCGCGGGGATGAGTTGTCAGTGCAGGGATGAGTTGTCAGTGTGGGATGAGTTGTCAGTACGGGGATGAGTTTTCAGTGCGGGGATGAGTTGTCAGAGAGGGGATGATTTGTCAGCGCGGGGATGAGTTGTCAGTGCAGGGATGAGTTGTCAGTGTGGGATGAGTTGTCAGTGCAGGGATGAGTTGTCAGTGTGGGATGAGTTGTCAGTGTGGGATGAGTTGTCTGGGCGGGGATAAGTTGTCAGAGCGCGATAAGTTGTCGGTGCGGGATAAATTGTCAGCGCATCATAAGTTGTCTGACACTGACAACTTATCCCGGCACTAACAACTCATCCTACACTGACAACTCGTCCCCCACTGACAACTCATCCCACACTGACAACTCATCCCTGCACTGACAACTCATCCCACACTGACAACTCATCCCCGCACTGTCAACTCATCCCACACTGACAACTCATCCCCCACTGACAACTCATCCCCGCACTGTCAACTCATTCCGTACTGACAACTCATCCCGTGCTGACAATTTATCCCACACTGACAACTCATCCCCGTTCTGATAACTCATCCCGCACTGATAACTTAACCCCGCACTGACAACTCACTCATTTTTAAAATTTCCAAATTTGTCGCAGTTGCATGTTTCGCAGTTAAGTGTGTCGCTGCAGCGTTTTGTCGCAGTTCCATGTATCGTAGTTGTAAGCTGTCGCAGTATGTATATTCCGCACTAGCGTGTGTCGCAATTCAGTTGTACACTCATCAACGTACCTATTTAGTTATGCTGTCTACTATCAAGCTTTGAATAAAACGAATTATTATTGCAAACCAATAGGTATGGGCTCCCAAACCAAAATAAAATATAAAAAAAAAAACAAACAACATAATGTATTTTATTATTTTGTTAATATTATCAGTGGTAAAACATTATACAAATTGGCATTTATGGGCATTTATTTGCCAGAATCAAAACATCTTTTCCTTAAATTTTATATACACCGATTTTTATTTCAAACGAAAACTTTTCATTACATTTGTAGACGACAAAATCGGTTTTATACCTACCTTGGGCTGGGCAAATGAACCGTATGCAACCCTGACCATCTCATGTTAAGTGGTCACCGACTTAATTTGTGCATATGTCAAAATTTGTGACCACTTAACATGAGGTGGTCAGGTTCTTTTTATCTGATGGGCAGGTAGGTATATTAATAAAAAAAAACTATCTGCAAAATTTTGCTTATAATTATTTTCTGAACGGTGAAATGGCCGTTGACACTCTGTCCACCCCATAAGGGACAAAGGCGTGACTTTAAATAATGTGTTTTTATGTATGACAATCGTAACTGATAAAAATTGCAATCTAATTGAATTACTCACACAACAATTCGTAAAATTTAATGTATGGCAAAGTACCTGCAGTTTCCCACAAAATCGCTAGATGTCGCTGTTAGTATCTAGAACGCGATATCGTTGTGTTTTTGGTAGAACCATAAGAGACGACGATAAGAAGGACTCCTCGAAAAACATAGAATGTACTAATAGCTATTTTTTAACAAGAGTGACCTAACTGTCAAGAGCAGTTAGGACTCTTAAAATACTGTAATTAACTAATTAATATAAGACTCGTTCAACGTTCAAGTGAACTCTGAATGATAGCACAGAATATAATAATATTTTGTTTGCGCATCTCAACATTTTCTTCTCTGTCTAAGTTTTTTGCTGCTATGTATGTAATGCATAATTACTATTTGGTTTCAGGGCCAATATCTTCTATTTCTTCATGATATAAATTACAATTAAACCAACTGTGAAACCAACTATACCTAGTTAGGGGCATAATTAATTTATGGGTAATGTATGCAAGAGGTGACAATTCGTTGGATCCAAGGCTCTCCGAAATGGGCGGTGATGTGGTGATGGTGATGCTACGAGTACTAAGTATAACGGATGTAAGGGACAGCTTCCCGCAAACTGGATTGCTCAGACAAAGAAACTGAAAAACTTTCACTAAATTCTTTCAGGAAATGAAAAAAATTAATTGGCTTAGAGGTTGCTGAAAGAATTCCCTCCCCTGGTGAAAGTTGTTCAGTTTCGCTGACCGAGTAACCCCTGTCAGTTTGCGGGAAGCTGTCCCTTACACCCGGTATATTCTGTGGTGATGCGTGCGTGAAGCGAATGAGGAATGATGCTCGATGACCCGCGACGCACATTTCATTACCCGCGGTTCATAGTGGGACCCGTCTCATGAAACTACACCTCACAAACTACAAGAATAAATTCGGAGTACATTGCGCGGCCTCTAGGATCATCTTTTTCTTCCAAGTGTACACCCCATATAGACGTAGTCGAGTCAGTCAGGTGCCTACTGCCTCCGAGGTCTAGTGGTCTGAACCATGACCCGGAGTTCGATTCCCACAGGGGGAACACAAAGTTGTTATTTTTGTGAGATTTTCCCAGATGCAGGCTGAATCGCCTGATTGTCTGTAAGAAAAAGGATTCCGTGCGTCGGAGGGCACGGATGCGTCTATTTAACCATCCACGTAGTGTAAATTGTAGTTCGTATGATATGGGTTCTGTAGGCCATGCGACTTCCCGCTTCCGACAAGTGCGTCGATACATGGCTGATGTATGGTTATTGCTTATGGAACACAAAGCGATTGCGTGCCGGCTGCACACAATACGTTTATGGTTCTAAACTTTACTTGGAAGCGATTTGGTGAATTAATCTCAACTAAAATTATTGGTGTCGTTTTATGTTCTGTCATTGATGACATGACATATGTTATTTCGTGTCTTTAACAACGCCAAATTCTAACTAATGGTAGCAATTCGTAGTTGCAAAAATCACGACTTAACTAATATACCTACCTAAGTCTCTACCTGTCATTTTCTATCATGAGAGAACAGAAAGGGATGGTAATAATATTAGTCAAGATTTAGTAAAGTCGTGCCCTTAACAAATCGATAGCATTGTAGATTATTTTCATGCTCTTATACTAAACTTACTCCCACTTTCGAGCATTGGCTTGAGTATTATTTTATTTATGTAAGTAGATTTTTCTAAAGTCTAAGGACGGGTTATGGCTTAACCTATAAAGAAAGCTTGAGTTGAGTGAGATAGACTGCCATCGTCATATTGTTTACGAGCTGCAATGAAAACTTATCTACTGGACCATTTAACTTGAATAAAGATCCACAGCTTTAATCGGCAGACATTTTCTGTGGTGAAATGCTTTTTGCATTTAGTCGAAAAGAACTCATTTATTTTATTGATTGACATTTCGCCTTTTTCCGGCCAATGAGCGAATTCGGGGTTTTGTGCGTAACTGTACCTACTTACACTTCATTCGTAATTTAATTTTTTCCTCTATTGAATAAATCATCTATCATGTTTATTTGTACAACAAATCGCTGCGGGTATATTTGCGGAACTAAAATAAAAGGAAAAAAAAAACAGTCGAATTTATCGAAGTGGTTAAGATCTTAAAAATTTATAATGACCTTTGAAAATTCTAATTTAGGTGGATTAGGAGAAATAATATTAGCTAATATTGAGCCGGGTGGACACGAACCTTTAAATCCCCTTTATTTCCTATACTTACTGCTTTGAACATGAGCATAATGGGCCTAAATTGCTAATATTGATAATAAATCTGTTAAACGACTTTTAATAGCTCGTATAATGTATGCAAATGAAGACTGTAATCAAGTTTATTATGAAATTAGATCTTAATCAAATCAGAACTTGGAAATGTAGGTAACATATGACGGTTAACTTTGGAGTTTCTTTACTATTCATTAAAACTTGTAAATAAGATACAAAAATTGATAAGAATTAAAAAATAAACCCTTGCAAGAGCTCTAAGAAGTTAGATCCTAGATAAACATAAAATATATTGGCCATTAAATTGTCATTCCCTTTTGTATAATTTGGATGATTTGATTCTATTTCACGCATTGTCTGTCAATTTTATTACATACTCTAAATTTTGCAGCATTGAGTAACAGGCAAACTGCTAAAATGTTGGGAAACCACAGATATTTAAGAACGATTCGATCAATAAAATTATTTAGATATACCAAAACGTTTAAAAAGTGTTGTCTAGAATTGAGCCCAATTTTGAATCATAGACTGAACTAACATTAAGCCTAGCAATTTTAAGAATAGGAAACTCAAATAGGCAGTTCAAATTATCAAAGATTAAGAGTGATAGATGGTGTAGTATAGGTACTGAGAACCGTTTTGTGGAACCATACTTGGTGTTCGATAATTGCCCATAATTTTCCCATGTCGTTGACCTGTCTATCAGACCGGCTCTGCCTGAGGTATGACCAATTGACCACAGGATATAAACACTACTATCAAACTGTAGGTAACATGTTTCTGTACATTAAAAATCATTATTAGGTAAATTGATTTAGTTACAGTGTTGTTTGTGAAGTGGACAATGCTGAAATATTTTTATTGCTCAATCCCTATTTTTTAGTTTCGTTTCAGACGAGAGGATGTCAAAAATAAAAATATATAATTAATTGTTATGAACATAATGATGTAATTAATGGCAGGAAGGAATGCCTAACCTATATCATGCCTGATTTTAAACTGTAGATTTTACCGCCATAATGTTGAAATAGCGCGTGAGAACGCATAATTTCAAAATCTATGAACTGCTGGCATGAGTAAAGTGGAAATTACTAAAACCGTGACTAAAACCTACTAGACGCGATCTGAGTCAATCGAGAAAGTAATATAAACCACCTAACGACAAAAAGGTATGGTTACTTACTGGTTGGAACCGGTTCCAATAATAAACCAACGTAAACTAAAAGTATCTAAGCTTATTTTAGAGAATTTTTATTTACGGTACTTTTAAGTGGTAAGTGCTAAACTGCCTCTGTGGTCTAGTGGTCTAAGCTGTGGGCTTACGATCCGGAGGTCCTGGGTTCGATTCCCGGGGGGGAACACAAAGTTGATATTTGTCAATTTATCACTTTGTGAGGTTTTCCCCAGTTTGGTTAGGACATTGCAGGCTGAATCACCTGATTGTCCGAAAAGAAAAAAGATTCCGTGCTTCGGAGGGCACGTTAAGCCGTCGGTCCCGGTCGCTGTCTTTGATAGTGGTCGACACTGAAACCATGTCAGAGGCCTATAAAGCTGTGCTACTAGGCGGTTTGAAAACTCTGACACCAGGGTTTATCGGGTCGTTGTTCGGCTCGAAAATCCACTCGCTAAGAAGAAGAAGAAGTGCTAAACCTGTTCAAAACTAATCAAATTTGCCGTTCTTCATCAATTTATCTGCCATTGAACCTATCATGGCAAACCATTACTACCTAGGCACTCGAAGATAGGCATAAGAACTTTAAATACAATACTTAGTATTTTTTATTTACTATCTCAGTTTAAATTTCATGTTTATTAAATTATAAAATTGGCTGTGTTAGCTTAAAAAGGTCGGGAATTTCCAGAGCGTGTAAAAGTTATAAATTAGGATAAGTAATCTGAATGAAACAGATGATATATTATGACTAAACCGGCGTGGGTGTCTATATAGTCTATGTTCTTGATATATAATTACTCATTTCCAAGAAAAAAAGTGTGAGGTAGAATTCAATTTAGGGCTTAAACACGCCAGAAGTGATTTACTTTCCGCGAAATAAATTTAATATTGAATGGCATTATTTTTCCGAGAGCATCATTATAATACTAATATTCTGGTCTACCTCCTATTTAATTAAAACTGCAGAGTGATAAAAAAAAACAGGGATAAGCAATCTTAAACCTATCTTTTTTGTATAATATTAAATACCTCCTTATTTATACGTAACTTTATAAATTATTTGAATGAAGCTCAAGTTTGAAAGCGTTATTTATTAGGTCGTCGGAAGGCTAAATAATAATTAACTGGGATACCTAGTACCTACCCTTTGGCATTGCTTTTGCTTTGACCTTTGTTTCATGGCTTCAAATAACAGTCTATAGCTAGCACTTTCTAATGAAGTAAGTATCTAAAGGTATTTAAGTAGGTTAGGTAGGTACCGGTTCCTTAATTTATTTTGTTGTCTGTCGCAGGTGAAATTAAGTTTTTTTCGATTCTGAATATTGTTCTGTGCTAATAAATATTTGAATGTCTATAAATATGTAATATTTATACTAAAGTCTATATCAACAATGAAAATAAACGTTCTTTCTACTCCAACCATTATTTATTGCAATAACTCCCAAACATAACACGGAAAAACATGAAATATGGTTTGTAATAATGATTCAGCGTATACATCTGAGGGCGCGCTTATTTTAAAATTCTTTGATAAAAATTCCTAACATCGCATATTGAAGATTATGTAAACTTTTACAGCCGTTTTTATACTAGACGAAATAAACTTGTCGGTTGTTGAACTTACGTTCTTGTATACGAATAATGGGCTTTAAAAATAAATATTACGAATATTGGAATAAAAGTTCTGAGTTGTGTTCTGAGAGACCGTAAACTTTTTGCTACATTTTCATGGCGTTTTTTCTTTTTTCTCGACATCAGCGAGGGCGGGAGCTGCAGCCCGTGCGGCCGAAAATCTAAAAAAGAGAAAATACTTGGGTGTGGGTGGGACCTATTTGTAAAAGTGAGAAAAAGTAAAACGTCTTCATATTTTTCTTCAACGATTTTATGAATGACAAAAAGCTGTTAATTTTAGCATATAAATAACAAAGGTAAACATAAAACTGCAGACGTACCGTATAAGGTTGCATTTGCAAGTCATATTTGACTTGTGTACTCTAATTGTATTGCTCTTGAGCTCTTTTGTTTGTCTGTCCCCGCATACGGCGGCCATTTTAGGAGATTAAAAAAATCTCTCCGCTTAATGGGAACGAGAACAGATGGACAAAGATTAGCCTTTCGCATCACTACGGCACACATGTGCATATTTTAAGAACCATTTTAATTTGTTCATACTATTTTTGTGCACTTAAACTATTTAAAATGTACATGTGTTTTGTAGAATTGTGAATAAAACGTTTTATCTATCTATCTATCTATCCATTTTAAGTTTGACGGAATAATCCTTATTCACATATAATATGTGTGTATCAAAAATGAAAAGCTTTTAACCTACTTTCTCGTGAGGTATACTTAGCCGTAGATAAATATCCGATTCAGTTGGTAGGACGAAATTGATAGGGGTTGTTCAGTCAAAGAAACTGAACAACTTTCACCAGGAAATTCTTAAAAAAAATAAAAATTGGTTTTCCCATATAGGTACAAATTTTCTGATCAAAGTGGTAATTTTGTATGGGAAAGTAATTTTTTTTATTTCTTGAAAGAATTTCCTGATGAAACTTGTTCAGTTATGTTGACTGAGCAACCCCTATCAGTTTCTGGTACCTATGCTGTCTCTTACACCCGGTATTACTAATTAATAAAAACGCAACCATTTTTTTCTACTTATTTATTTTTTGATAAAGACACGGGACGGCAATAATTTTGGTTAAGGTTTTGTTAAGTCTTCTAAATCAAAAATCTCAAAACTGTAGGTACCTACCTTACCTACCTAGTGATGTACCGAGGTATCTATTTCAGAGATCTTTAAAGATAGAACAAAAAGCGACAAAAATAACACGTTTTCTTTATGTGAGCCTCACTAAAAATCTGTTTTACTTATTATAGTTTATTAGTTTTATCGTGTTCATCAGAGTTTTTTTTTGTTGATAGGCAATTTCCCACAACCTGTAGATCGTACAATTATCAATACTTATTTTTACATCGATCATCAATCCCTATATTAATATGAATTAAGGAACAATAATGAAAATAATGCGAAATATTGATATTAATTTATCTGTTCCATTCTAGATGCCGAGATCTGCAAAATCCGGATCGAGCGAAGAATATGAAGTGGCTCTGTCCAATGATGTTGCTCGTCATCATGGCCATGAGAACGGTTCCGGCAGAGCAAGTAAGTCATTTTATATAATATATTATGAGTATTATACAAACAAACATCGTTTAAGGAACGGATAATCCTTCGTTAAAAATTGACTTTTGGAATCCTATGAAATTCACCTGCCTTTTCCCTGAAATTTATCTCATTACTCGTACAAAGGAAAAAAACAAGGTAGGTAATTAATTATTAACATGGCGTCACGTCACACGTGTATCTTGCTGACCTTTGCTTTTGTAATTTTCCGAATTATTTTCTGATTAAATTTTATCTATCATTCCGATCGATGCAATATGCAGCCTACAATGCATTCCGACAAAAAACGTCTGGCGTCGATCCAAATTGAAAATGTCTTTGTAGCCATACAGATGGACCGCATTCAAACTGCACCGCAACTAAAGTCGTAGTCGATTATGCAGCGGAACAACCGGAAATGAGTAATAGCACAAAATAGTTCGTGTCCAGTGGAAGTGTAACGGTAGTTTAGCTATTATTAATTTATCTTAGCATCGCCATATTGCCCGAAGCAAAGACTGGCTGTGCCGATGAGAGTACCCTAGTAGTGCAGACGCCAGCTGTAAATATGGATAACCCTTGCAAATCATGGCGCACCTTACCAACTGTCCCGCTTGTTCGACCACCTGCTAGCGTGAGGACTTGCTTGATAGCAACCAGAGAGCCACTACGGTAGTCGCTTTCTGGGCAAGCAAGATTTAGCCCTTGTTTTTGCCGGCCGACACGAAAGAAGTAGAAGAATATCTTGGCATCGCAACTGTTAAGTACCTAGTTGCTTTGCAGTTGACTCAAGGTCCTCCTGTGGAGACCCTTTAGTTCGGCCGCCTAACAATAGAGATAATGATTGTATGGAGTGATCGTTTTCAAAAGGATTGACCTACATACTCGTATTGGCAGTTAATTGTAGCGTGTGAGCTGTTATGCAAATCCGCTTTTGATTTGTTGAATGTGAATTATTCAATCTGTCTTTTGTGATGGTGGCCCTTTGTTGCAGGTACATTTTGAGACAGTTTCGGTGCGATCGGATGATGAAAGTGAAGTTGTGGAAAGCCCGGTTGAAGCAGAAGTTACGCTAAGGACACATTCAGGTGATCATAGTTTTCTTTTAATCAAATTAATAGGATCCATTAACGCTCAAATTAATGGGACCTCGTTTTAAAAAAATTCATACCTCGTTTTAAATCTTTTGACATGGATTCAAAGAACAGTTTCATAATATTGAAAATTATTCTTATCTGACATGTTTTTTTAACAAGATGTGACTTTGACAAGATATACACTTTTATACATTTAGCAAAGAAGCCTCGTTCGTACTCCAAGTGGGGTGGCTGGAGCAAATGCCAGACAGGGTTGAAGACCAGACGAAGACATTGTCTACGGAAGCAGATTTGCGGGGACGCTCTCAGGATTGAAGTAGCAAGGTAAGACTAAATACTTACCGGGTGTAAAGGACAGCGTATACCGAAAACTGATAGGGGTTGTTCAGTCAACGAAACTGAACAACTTTCACCATTTTTATTCATTTCCTGAAGAAAAAAAAAACTTTACGCTGTCCCTTACACCCCATATTGTTTTTACTAAAGTGATAAAGTAATGATAATGATTACTCATCTTATAAACAGAAATAAAAAAGTGGTAATGATAAATGATACAAGATGTAAGTGATGAAAACAAAACTGAATAACTTTCACAAAAAAAAAAGATTTAGTTGCGTAGGTAGCTGATTCATCGCTTTCCTTCGTAGGACTATCTTGGAAATTGATAAACCTAAACGTATTCTCGAAGAGGGCCTTTATGTTACCCAAAAAAATAAACGCTTTTCTGTATGAAATTCTCAAAAAGTAAACAATAGTTCACAAAAAAAATATTCCAGTTAAACAATTTTGAAAAGATCCTTTATTTTATAGAAGCTACCTGCCGTTTATTAGAAGTGACACGTTTGATTGCTTAGTGAAGCACTAATTGCTAATTGATGCCACATTTAGCGTATTAATTGATTCTGCCACTTTTACTAGAAAGAGGTTAACGACCCTCCAACTATGAAGCTGCAAAATATGATGAATCAATTTTATACTTAAGAGATTTCTTGCTATTCGATCGATGTCATAAAATTTGGATAAGTGGTCCAAAACTTTTTTATCGACTTAAAACTAGGTGACTAGAGGAATTTAATGATTCAGTTATCTGCTGTGTTCGAACGGTGATTTCACAATTTAAAAAAAGTAAAAGTAATTTAAAAAAATTAAATAATACCTATAAGTAGAAAATTTATTGATGATTGAACTCCAGAAGTTAAAGATAGCAGTTTTCACATGCTTTTGCGTGTTTTATGATAATTTTGTTAGGTACGTGTATAATAAGGTATTCCATTACTACCGTGTGAAATTGTGATGTCAGACAGAGATTTTGTTTGTATTTTAGTAAACATATAGGATTTAATATTGTTGTAAACTGACGCTATGATTGATATGTGTTCATTATACGAGTTTGGAGTTTCAAAATATCAAGAAACACTGATACATTGGTACCTACTAATTTCGTGGTTGCAAAAATCACGACTTAACTTTTAGGTATAGGTACTCGTAAATCTATACCTGTAATTTTCTATCCCACCAAAAACATAAATGTAAAAATAGAAGCCAAGTTCTTGATAGTTTGGTGCATGGTATGCACAAAAAAGTTGTGATATCAAAAAAGCGGGCCAAGTCAAGGGTTTATTAAAGTAATTCTAAGCTCTTCAATAAGGTATCATTTCATGGAACTTGGCCGTTGTAGAGTGGTGTTGTAGGTGACAGTTTGTATTATTCTCTACAACGGCCAAGTCAATTGAAATGATACCTTATTGAAGAGCTTAGAATTACTTTAATAAACCCTTGACTTGGCCCGCTTTTTTGATATCACAACTTTTTTGTGCATACCATGCACCAAACTATCAAGAACTTGGCTTCTATTTTTACATTTATGTTTTTGGTGGGATATCATTACTTTTTGTAGGTAAATAAAATTGTACTTAATTTTATTTACCATTATTCGTATATAGATAGATCTTCTGGAAGTGGGTTAGGTTCTAAATCGTATTATTTTTTTCAATAACGGTGACATTAAATGCAAATAATTTTACAATACCTGTTAAATGACATCCCACTCAATTATAGTGAATGGAAAAAAAAATGAGTCTAGATTCTCCAACAGCCTTTAATTCGGAAACCCCTCCATACGTAGTCGAAACAAGCATGCAGGCTCTATATACCTACTCTTCTACCGAGTCGTAAGGGTCGCCGTTTCGGGCGCAAGTATACAAACTTAAATCTTCCCACTTACTAATTACATGGTCTACAATTTTCCTACGCAAATCACTAGCTTTTTGTTTATCCGTACATCAAAATACTGAAAATGCCAAAGAATGGAACAGACAGCTTCCATCGCCAGGCATTTTAATTATTTTATGTAATATGAACGCGTCACCCACCAACAATTCAATTTTTTGACACGTCATCTTTCCAACCCCTTTTTATTTCTTATCCTCACAATAACTTTATTTGTTTCAGTTTTTAATAAAAGTAGCTAACTAAATCAAATTCGATTTCTTTAACTCAAACAAACCTATCCAATAGACACAACACAAGGACAAGACAAACAAATCCCACTATCATCAATGAGAGACCGGACCGAATAGAATAGACACGAATTTCAATTAAACGAAACAACGACAAGAACAAGACAATTTTACAGTAAACTTACAATTTGTTGGACGATTTTCCATTGAAAACGGTACTTGAAGTGATTTTCTCACCATTGCCGAAATCACAACGATAGCGAGTTTTAAAAACCTACTAGCGCCATCTAGCGGTTTTAAAAGGAACTATTGTTGGTAAAGAAAATAGAAATGTATGGGAGGGGGTTCAAAGAAATGTTTTTTTTTATTTTTTCGATTTTTTCCATACTTATATCATTATAATCTGTCATCATACAAAATTTGAACTTTGTAGGTCATCTGGAAGTGGGTTAGGTTTTTGATCTATATGTCAGTCAGTCAATCATAAAAATGACGATATTTTGACCTCAATATCTATCTAACCGTTTAAGCTATGCTTATGAAATTTAAGTTACTTGTTTATATTGGGGGTCTCATTATATAAACCCAATTTGGTGTGTATATGTTTCATAGTTTTTGAGTTATGAAGGGGTAAAAAGTGGCTCCAAATGGTTCCTGTAAATATACACACGGTGCTGCCCTCCAGTTCTCGGCTTGAACTTGGCTGGACACGCTGCCGCGTGTCTAAATCATGAGATAATAGAAAAGGACTCTCAGAAGACTCGGCTAAACATTCAAATATCACTTACATACTTTTTCTTACAGATGCAAAGCCTCCCACGGACTCCGTGTTGGGCATAATGGGGATATGATAGAAGGAAAACATCGGCAAAGAAATATTCGCGTACAGACGGTGAGTTGTATTATTGTTAGAAATGTTCAAGGCGGCACAAAAGCTTGTCAAAAAAAAAAAACGAGCACAACTCAATTCGTAAAGAAGAGAACCGTGTAAGCTAAACAACTTGCTATCCCACTAGCCAGGTAGCCAGGTAGTATATATTTGTTATTTTAGAGTAGAGACGCTTTCGATATAAAACAAGAAAGCGCGTTCCTCACCTTGAGAAATACCTAATTACCTTAGATTGATTTATATGACTATTATTTGATCTTTCAGGAATAAAACAAATTACTTCATAAAATTATTCTAGTCTAGCGGATATCTTTATTAAAACCGATATTATATTAGAAATTAGGCTTCTCC
Source organism: Scrobipalpa atriplicella (assembly GCA_029255725.1). NCBI lineage: Eukaryota > Metazoa > Arthropoda > Insecta > Lepidoptera > Gelechiidae > Scrobipalpa > Scrobipalpa atriplicella. Next base: position 18,893 of record JARACY010000293.1, read on the forward strand.
AGTCTAGACCACTTTAGTTAGACTGAAATTAAAACGAGACCTCGAACTCGAAGTCGTTCAAGCTTCGGAATTAGCTACAGCTACTGTAGCAATTCAGTTGCAAAAATCATACGAGATTACCATGGTTAGGTTAGGTTAAAAAAATATTCTACATTTCCAACCAATCATTGTTTATTCCGATATTGAAATATAAAATGCCTAATAATAAGATTTGTAAAGATTTGAAGATAGTTTAAAAAGTAAAGAATGAAAACCAGCCTGTCTCAATCACCGCTTATTAATTTTATCAATGGCGATAATTATACTGGAATCATAATGTAATGAAATTATATTCATAGCAGATAAGAGGGGTGATTGTACTTATGTATAAAAAAAAAAGTTTGTAGAAAAAAAAACTGTTGGCTGAAAAAAATATAAAAGATATATAGCTCGAATGATAAGCCGTTTATTATATTTTTCGAACTGTACTTATTCTAAAGCATTAATTTCAATATTATTAAACAAATTGCTAGGTCTTAAACTTTATAAAGTACCGCTTTAGGCAATAAATTAAGTAACTATAACTTTTGTTACCCTAAATTACTTATCCAGTAAAAGAGAATTTGCATTCAAACGAACTCCCAAATTTAATAAAAGTACAGCTTAGAAATAGATTTTTACTTCAAGGAATTTTAAGTTACTTATGCTTTTTTTAACTATAAAATTGATTTTTGCAATTGTAGTAACTTTAACTTTTATAGGCTTGCCTGCATAATACTGGAATATACGTTGGACTTGCGTAACTTAACCCCTGATTTTATTACTAAGAGGAAATCTATCTCAAGTCTCAAGAGGAGCAACATGCGTGGCGTATGACTCTCTAGAGGGGTCATAAAAGTTGGAGGTGTTGGATAAGTTATGATCATGAAATAACACAAGGAAACCTGCTCACTCCTGCAAAGAAATTTAAAGATTTTGTGTGAATTCATCGTTGATAAATTCATAATGGGACCCTCGTGGTCTTAGGCCTGATCGGCCTAGTTCTGGGTAGGCTCGTGTCATAAGCTGTGACGATGTTATGCTTTTATAGGCTCAATTATATATTTTCCATCAGTCAGAGAAACGGCAGATGCAAGTAGTGGACGACGTCCAGAAGAGGTTTCGTGGCTTCTCGCCATGGAGTGGATGGACCAACTGCTCTAGAAGATGCACCACGGTCAGACGAAGGTAATTATCATATAGAATGGAAAAACAATGCACAAAAATATGAAACTTCTGCGAGTTTTTTTTTATAGCATAATGCATTCGTTCTTGTAAAATAAATGATTATTTATTAACAACCTATATTGGTAGAGTAGATACTAAAAGTTATGATGATTGATCACTTTTGGTGAGCGTGCATAACGAATCTCTTGAAAACATAAGCCATACAATTGTGCTTTAATAATTGAGTAGGTATCTTAGATAGTAGGCCACACACAATAACGATAAATTGTTGTTTACTAAGCTATGACAACCACGCCTGCGTAATATTTTAATACTGAATTTCGGAACGCATTTGGAAAAGGCTTTTGGTGTCGACGAACGACCTGATGACCGTGGCGGGAGAGCGCTTTAAACCGCTTAATAGTAGCATTTAAAAAGACTTTAGGGATTTATGACTAAAACACTTATTTTATTAATAGAATATTTCTACATACATACATATAACCACGCCTTTATCCCTAATGGGGTAGGCAGAGCGAAAACGACCCAAAGGTCGTTCCGCCACGTCTGACAAGTTTTGAGGGTTATTAAAGATGATTATGTATATCGCTATAGTGACGGGTTGTCAGCCCATCGCCTAAGTTGCAATACACTGAAACCCTCAAATCCCGTAGCTGGTTTTTACAGCATGCCCGGGAGGAGATGCAGCTGGCACATTCTATGTTTTTCTATCACTCCCAGTCCAGCATGGATATTTCTCAATCTTACAAATATGACGAGTTTTATTTCGGGCAATAATAAATCTCTTGCACAATGCAAGTTGTAGGTGGGTTACAGGTAGGTATTAGGTATGTTTACAAAGCTGTCACATAAAATTGGTATATGATTGTTCTTTTCCCGCAGGCACTGCCAAAGACATTCAATATGCGGAAAGAAGATCATAAGGCAGTCAGCCTATTGCTACCTCGAAGGTAGCTACTGCCAGCACTGGATCAGAAGCAAGATGCAGCGACGCAAGGACCCAGGTGAACATGCACATAGGTACTTACCCTACTAACTCTTTTACTGCTGCTAATAGAAGATAGGTGCTTCTTTGACGTAGGTACTATATTAGTAGATTTAGGATCAAATTTTATGAATCTCTACATCAAATAAAAGATCAGTTAGCTGTATTGGCATTATCCTCGAAATAATGTAGCTCGTTTTTACCTTATTCCTAAGAATCTTTTTCCTAACATTAATTTGTGACACAGGCAAAGTGAAGACGTGTAAATAATCACCGTAATAAAATGTTTATTTATTTATTTATTTATTTAACAATTTATTGTACACACTAAAGAACATAAAATACAAACAAAAAAGAAACAAGACACAACAGGCACTGCTTATCTCTATAAAGAAATTTATCTCTATAAAGAAATGTTGACTATTGTGCTCAGTAATTTGTCTCGAAAACTTGTTGAGAGTATAATTAAAGTGAGATTTAGAGTGACTACCTGGATTCCTATCCTAGATGGTATGTAGTTTAAATATTATATTGCATAATTAACTCAAACGAGACTCTCTATAGAGGTAGGTACTTATTAGAAAACCTGTGGCACGTGGCGTATTAGAAAACCTGTGGCGTACTAGAAAATTGACTTGGTTTGTTACCTAGTTACTTATAATAGGCATGTCATCAACCAAAAGTCCTCTGTTAGACGTTAATAGACGTTAAGAGCCTTTATAAAAAGAAGAAGATGAAAAAGAAGTAGTACAATTTACTCAAACAACGACCACGAGCTTAGGAATTGCAATGAATTTAAGCCGAGCTTGCTCTAGCTTGCAACTAAACTAGCTTACTCTACAATATATAATACTATACCTATATAATAATACTAATTTTATTCTTGGTAGAGTAGTTATGAATTAATTGTATGCATAGACTCGATTTCATTAGGTTATCTGCTTCTAGCAACTCACAACAACAAAGAATATAATTCATATTCCAAAATAATTATTCATGTAGTTTAATTTGTAAGTAGGATGTGTCAAAAGTGGAGTCATACCCAAGTCATAGGTACCTTTGTCATTCACAAGATCGTCTGAAAAATATAGGAAAAATATAAAAAAATTGGACAAAGTATGACCTGCCTGGCTGCGCTTTTGACGGCTGAAAGTAGTACATGACAGGATTGTTAAAAAAAAACGACAAAAATGAAACAGAGGGAACATTTTAGGCAAAATGTGTCGTAATAATACCACAAACGTAAATAAATTTGCTGTCTGCCCCTCTCGTACCGCAACATGGTAACACGCGGTTCGGACACACAAGGCTGGTATTTTGATTTCATATTCTAATTATGAAAACTGTGGCGGAGATGTTTATAAATGTAAAGTGCATTCAATAGGCCTAAATTTGTTGGCCCTCTTATACAAATGGTGCTGACACATGAACCGTCAGCCAACCATCAGCGGCTGGAGTAATTTTGTATGGGAGGGCAAAATTATTTTTTCATATTTCGGCTTACGTTGGGGAAAGTTATAGTGTCCTAAATTGATGCCAAAAAGCTCGGTCAACAAATTTTTTTACACCCCGTAATTTTGCATTATTATTGTAGGTATTTCTCATTACTCATTACCGTAGCAAGATTAAAAATACCTATCTAGTTATTATACCAGCCCCTCTAGGTTTTAGTTAGAATGTATGTTCTAACAAAGTAGGTACAGAGTTTAGTAAATGCTTGGCAACAACATTATCTAGACAATTAGGCTTCGGAATGGACTGAAAAGGGCCCTACGCGATCCCATCCCATTATAAGCGTAAAAGTTGGGCGCCTTACATTTGCCCAATAGCAATAAGATACTCGTAAGATGTACCATATTTGATCTGATATATTCAATCAGTAGTTTCTGCCTGTTATATAAAATTCTAGATTTATGAATTAGATGTTGGTCCAATCGATATATCTCTGAGCTAAATCATCTTTGATCCGGATAGGTATAACTTTTTTGTCTTCTCGCAATCCCGCGTTGTCAAAAAATGAAATATGGTGCAAGAGGGACGACGTTTTATAAGCGGAATTATTGGAGAAAAATTGCGAGAATGACATTTTTATCGCGCAAAATCTAAGGAGACTGGTAAAAGGCCTTCGCAAGGAGGAAAAAACTCTAATATGATATATTATTTATCAAAAGATCAATCATAAAATTGGTAAAGTTTGTCGTTGTATTACATTTTCTGATATTATAGGTATAACAAATGGTTATACTTAACCAACTGTAACACGAGAGAGCATTTAGCAAGAATAAAGATTTTATTTATGTAGGTAGGTACCTACCACAAAACTTTCATAACTACTCGTAAATCCTAACTTTTAGTGATACATTTTAGGTATCACAGCTTTTGCTTACTGAAATACAATTTAAAGGTGAAGACCCCTGTTCTGGATAATTCCTGGTCCAAAATATCAGTAGCCATTCAGCATTGATTGATTCGGGGTGGAACTTTCGATTCTTGACGAAGTTTTATTTGAAACAAAATTTCAATGACAATGAATTAATTCACTTAAAAATTTAGTTTCAGAATTCTCCCCAGTAGAAACCATGCCTCCTCCAGTGCTAGCCATCCACCCTGAAGACTCAGTAATGCGAAGAACCGGAGCGGTGGAATGCGGGCGGCTCGGTCGTTACCGTGGCAACGCAGCGGCCCGGCTACGGTACCGCATGAGGGATATGGTCCGGATAATCGGCGGACGACCGTCACCACCCGGAAAGTGGCCGTGGCAGGTTGCTGTACTCAACCGGTATAAGGTAAAATATCATTATGTTCCTAAACTTGTTGAAAAGCTAACGTAAGTAGTAGTGTTTTGAAGTACTAGCGGCAGACTGTGAGCAGCTCGGGCGTTACCGTGGCAACGCAGCGGCCCGGCTGCGGTACCACATGAGGGCGGATATAGTTCGGATAAAAGGCAGATGACCCTCCCTGTCCGAGAAGAGGCTGTGGCAGGTTGCTGTGCATACCTAACCAGTATGAGCCAGTACAGCCCTTTAAAATTAAATTCTTCCAGCTACCTAGGAAGATAGACTTATGAAATAGCGGCAGGCTGTCGTCAATAGTTCGTTCATTGTACCGTGAAAAGGCAGCGGCAATCGTTAAAGAAACACGAAAATAACATATAACACTAATAAAAAAATGTATTTTTGAAAATTTACCTTTCATAAAATAATACCTACTAAAGTAGCGAAAAGTAAGTGGATGCTTAATTTTTTTTCTTAGATGAATGGAGTAATGTGTAAAATTAATGAGTGTTGTCTAAGACCTTTTATAATAACTTTTTTCTCTTAATCAAGATTTTTGGGTGCTTGAAAATATCATTTGTTTTCTTGCCAATTCTGCAGACTGAGTCTTTACTACTGGCTTTTAGAAGGTTTTTTATTGCGCATTTAATATACTTTTCAGTGGCTTGAATAAAAGTCCTACTTAATCAGTTTTATAGTCTACTACCCACGATTTATTGTGTAAACGCGTTAAAGTTTAATGTAGTGTTGTAATCGTGGGTGTACTAAAGACGACCACAAGGGATGTTTTTTTTACAAAAATATTATAATACTTTGTACTTTTGTGAAGGCTTTTGAAAAATCCTGCGGATAAGTCCGTTCGTGTTCTGTAAGAGACATTTCCGATAGCAAACAGGAGCTATTCGAAGTGGCACACATAAAAGTTGAAATTTCTTTATCTATTAGGTATTCATCTTATGTAATGTTATTGAATTAAATTAAAATACAGGTTAAATATTTCATCTAGCACACCACATTGAAAAAGTAGCGGAATAAGTTAAGTTTACGCATAGATTTATTATACCTGCACCTTATGTTATATTACTCAATGCTAAAACTGTTATCTAGAGTTTTAGCACATAAAACAGTCTTTTAGGTATTATGATGGACAGAATCGAGGTTACTGTCTCAGTTAAGAAAACTGAGTCCTGCTTATTTCATATCGTATTTTGCTACTAAGTATATTTTGGCACCCGACCAAAAATTGGCTAGTTGGTGCCATTTTATTGGCAGAAGAGAGTTCTATTTATTACCACTTTACTTGTCTGTAGTTTATTGCCTCTTATCGAACCTTTGCGGTGAATAAAAACAAAACTGGAAATATCAAGTTTCTTCGGTTTGTTTGAGTTATCCTTTACTTCGTTTGCACAAAATGGTTCGTTTATTGATTCTGTTTACTTAAACTATGAATTTCACGACTGGTATTGAATTGGTGACCTCATGAAAAGGTATGATCTCTTGCAAGGGTAAGGTTAATTTATAAAATCGTCCAATGAAGTCTGATTTCTCTTTTCGAGTATTACTTTCAGGAGAGATCCTTTCAGGCCTTTGGGTTAGATCGCTTTATCGCCATTGCTGTCTTGGTCACTGTTGGCACAAATAAAAGTCGAGGGCAAGCCAATTATAGGTATCATAATAATTGTCTTGCGACAAAGTGTGATCTAATCTAGAAGTCTAAAGGGTTTTGTCTTGAGATATGCAATGATTGGTACTTATGGTATACCAGTTTCTATAGTCTAGTTTAATTAAAATATTTTTACTTATTTCACAGGAAGCGTTCTGTGGCGGGACACTAGTGGCCCTGCGTTGGGTAGTGACAGCGGCTCACTGCGTGCGCAGGCGCCTGTTTGTGCGCCTTGGAGAGCATGATCTGCTTCTGCGCAACCGCGGGGAGATCGAGATGCGCGTCACTGAAGCGGTCATTCACCCCCGCTACGATCCTGACACTGTAGTCAATGATGTGGCTTTACTAAGGTATCTATGTAGATGATTTATTTACAATGGTTTTTAGAAGATGTTTTATTTAGAAACCAAAAATTGCGCACAGGAGGGATTTGAACAAACAAACCTTTGGCAAACTGTGCTGTAGCCGTGCCTTCAAAAATTCTGGCGAAATAAGTGGTTTCAAACGGCTAAGTGATCTTGATCTCTCACGAGGGTTCAAATTATTTTTGGTTTCTTTTTACACTTTATAGAAACGTGATAAAATTTAAAAAACAAGATATATATGTGCGTTAAGGTAATTGTACCTATGTGGGTGACCCCAACTATGTACGGTTCTTGTCTTAAAGACAATTTACTCGTTACTACCTAAGGGAAAAATATAGCTGGCGCGCCCTCCGAAGCACATAAATTTTTTCTTTTAGACATTCTGGTGATTCAGCCTGCATTGTCCTAACCAAACTGAACCAGTAAAAAGTACTGAATTGGCAGTAGAAGGAAATAGAACAGAAAAGTATTTTCTATCCAGTTCACTTGCAGTGAGATAACAACTGAAACCTAGTTAGTAGAAGGCTATCTTTACTACGATCACTGAATAGCTAACATTAATATAAACGTACTACTCGTGTTTTTATACGTCGTAGCTTTATTTTATAGAATAGAGCAAGTAGAATAAGTACATGTTTATAATTATGTACTAGAACGCAATATTAAACGCATTAATTTAACAGGATATTCTACCTATATTAGTAGGAATTTTATCCTACAGATACAGACATTATTGCAGAATGTTTTTTTTTTTAATATTAAGTACATTTCAAGTATCTACGAGTAGCACAAAAAAGTTAATCCAGTTTTAGTACCTATCAGACAAGAAATGGGATAGTGTTAGCTGTTAGATACATCTTGTCATCTTGTACTAAAGGTCTTTTTCATATTTTGATAGGATTATTAGAAAAAGATTGTACCCACAGTTTCATGAGTGGAATAACTCTTCAAATAGGATAATATTGAACTATGTTTACAATGGCCTTCAGCTAAATTTTATTCCTTTTAAAAAAATCTTATTGCTATTGCAGTCAAAAAATATTCAGCCAGTTTCAAGAGCTCTATCATAGTTACCTTTATTATTATTTTTGTCAATGCAATGAATGATGTCTGACAGTTTGACCGTCTTTTGTCTTCGAAGACCCTGACTTAATGAGGGCGTAGTACTCTATACGCTTTATGACCCTTGACATTGCACTCACTGAGTTCCTCATTGTGAACCAATAGGTAGGTTGGAGATACGGAAGTTACAAATAACAGTGCCGTAAGAACGAATTGAATATTATGTGTCACATAAAAAATATTTATATGGTTAATTTAGCTACTAACAGGTTCAGCTACTAACCTAACCTAACCAAACCAACTAACTATATATACAACGTGTAACATAAAGGGTATATGCATCGTGAAATTTGTGAATCTACCCATGAAACTGAACAACTTTTCCTAAGAAACATAAGTCGAAATACGAAAAATAAAATTTTACTTCCCATACTAAATGCGCTATCAGCTGATGTATTTTGTATGGAAGGTAAAAATTTATTTTTCGTTTTTCGACCAATGTTCCTTAGGGAAAGTTGTTCAGTTTCATGGGTAGAATCACACATTTCTCGATGCATATACCCTTTCTGTTACACGTTGTATATTAGATACCTTTGATGACAATATTTCTAGAAATATTTAGTTGCATTTTGTATAAGTTTATATGAAAAGTTTCCAATTAAAGTATTTATGGAAATCACAATTATTAAGGGTTTTTTTGTGTGGGCCACCGCCAGGGAAAAATTAGAGGATTGGTAATGATTGGATGGGGGAGTGACATGTCTACTCGTACAATACAATACAATACAATACGCCATTCTTCACTAAAATATACTAATTCAAAATAAGTTCAGTTGTCAATGGCCTCAATTCACGCCGTCCAGTTACTAATTCTAATTCTTAGTAGCGCTGTCACTTTCTTATATTTGACATAAGAACAGGATAGCAAACAAATACGTGAGTTTGACATTTCTTATCTGACATAAGACTGCTTAAATTAATTAAAATTAGTGAGCACGCTCTATGGTCATTCCTTATTTAAAGCGCCGTACGTCAAATTAAGAATGTCAAAGTCACGTGTTTGTTTGCTATCCTGTTCTTATGTCAAATTTAAGAAAGTGACAGTGCTACTAAGAATTAGAATTAGTAATAGTGCGTCCTGAATTAACACCAATGACTCCAAACTAGGTCTGCAATTAAAAAACAACGCTTGGATTGATTCACAGAAACAATATCAAACACCATCTGTTTGTCGTTAATTGCTTTTACGAGGACATTTTATTCCAATGACCAATGACTTTCTTTTATTAATTCATTTTATTGGTTGATTCGGTGTCAGTCAAGTGGTTTCAGGAGATAAATTTTTAAAAAACTTAAGAAAAAAAAACAAAAAAAAACTGTTTTTTATACAAATAAAAATTAATTGAACGTAACGCAAGCATTCCACCTATCACCGAATTGATACCTGTATAAATTCTGTCCCTTGAGTGTTGTGCCCTTTTTTGAATAGATTGATTCACGTTACACATTGTCTTTATTTAAAAATAATCAAAAAAATATTATTACAATTATTAAAAACAAATACCTACAACTTGTAATTTGTGATTTAAGTGAAAGATTCAAACAAAGTTCTGAACAAAGGACTGACAAACAAAAGATATTTTACTTTACTTTATGCATGACTTTTTAATATAACTTTGCTCATTTATCACCGAATGACAGTCAAAAATGGTCTCCAGAGTCAAGCTGTACTCAGATGTTTACAGTAATAAAAAGTGTCCGCACGTCAGAGAAGCAAGTTGGAAACCAGGGACTCATTATTTTAATTCAGGTCAGGAGATTTGAGAACTTTATTATGTTAACAACTGGGAAAGGAGAACCATGCAATGTATTATCTTGCACTTTCCTAATAAAGTTTTTTTTTGTTTTTTTTTGTGTCACTAATTTATTACACGGATGCTTACATCAAATCATTCTTTTTGAGCATTCCACGAAAATATCACCAATTTTGCTTAGGTACGTTACTTTATAGTGGCACCAACTTACGCTCAAGATACATAACTACTTATAGAATAATGTGGAAGAGAATTTATTATTTAAAACTACTTAGTGAGGGATTAAAATCAACGCGTCACGTAAGCGACACTTTTTGTGGAATTCCCTTTTTATCCCATAAAAGTTAGGTAGAAAGGCAACGGCCAACATTTGAATTTGGTACATGCCATCTTATTCTGATTTTACAACTATATATTATTTTTTCAGATTACCGGAACCAGCTCGACCGAACCTAGGACATGGTATAGCATGCCTTCCGCAGCCAGGACAATCTCTACCACCCCACACTACTTGCGTCATCCTCGGATGGGGCAAGAAACGACCCACGGATATACACGGAACTAGGATCTTACATGAAGCACAGGTTTGATTTTAACTTGCATACATGTAGCCACACCTTTATGCCTTACGAAATAGAAAGATAACCACTCAATCGTCCATTACTACCATAGTTGCCAAGATAATCATCTCTCGTCTGTTCTAGTTCTGGCTACCATACCAGCCACAGCTATTTAAAACAAAAGGAATGATATTCCTAGACGTATATCTCTTATACTTTAATTAGAGGGATACCTACATAACCATTCACGGGGATGTATAGTTTCCCTCTCAAGCAAAAATCAAGGCTCTACTGTTTCGGAAGACTACTGGGACCGTCTTTCTTACAGGAAAAGGCGTTAGGAGTCAGTAGCTCTTAGACCTTAGGGAACGATAAACCACGGTGATTATGACGGCGGTATACGGTGTAGGTGAAATGGGATACCTACGCGGCTTTGCGGCCTAAGAGCGCGTCTATTCCGGGTGTTAGGGACAGCGTAACGCAAACTGATAGAGGTTAAGGACTGAAAAAAAATCCTGTTGAAAGTTTTTCCGTATGAGGCCAGAGTTTTTTACTATGAATTTGCACACAAGCTTGTAGTCGGAAGAAAATTTTCATCTCATAATAATCGCGCCCTAAGGCTTTGCACTTGGGCGTAGTAAAAAGTTTTGAAACAGCAGGAGAGTTTACTGGGTCAATATATAAAAAAAAACAAACAGACTCACGATGAAAACAAAAATATTAATGCAAATGTATCCAGTTAATTATATTACTATGTATGTATGTACTACCATCTACTACTCATCTCTCTCTCTTCACATACCTTACCTACAATTAACATTGTTATTGCCTCGATAGAGAAAATATTATCTAGCAAATATAAATTTGTATGTGCAATCAGAAGTCGTTCAGACGCGCTAGTTCCGAGCAAATAACTAACTGGAGGGAAATTCATGCGGGAAGAAAATGTACGTGATTTTCAAAGACTCCTTCGTGTTCGTGCAAACGCCGCACTTTGCAATTTGCGTCGACACATTCAGTAATTGGTTCATTCACAGTCTTCAAGATTTTATAGAACTAGAAGAAACGATCTGAACTTGCTCATTTGTATTCTTGTCTTAAAACATGACGAAACTTAATTTTTTCGGGCGGAAAAAATGCTGTTATTCGCTGTTATTCGAAAATCCTAATCCTATAATCTTGTCCAAAAAATAATACATAACTATCTTTTATGCTGGACAAAAATAATAATGCAGCTGCTTTTCTCTCCGAACATATTTTTGTTTAAACGAAATGTGCGAAAACTTCTATTATAAATTAGACATAGGGGCAGAAAAAGTAACTAAGTACTTTTTTAGTTTAACAAAAATATATGTGCCCTTCAAAAGGGTACGCGACCCAGTGAAATTAATGGCATAATCTGAAATATTATACTTTAAATTGTCGCACATTGTCAAACAAGACAGCAGTAACAAGTTTCAGGCTCCGATGATAACTTTCCATCATAAAAACAAGGAAAAACCTTTTTAACTCGCTACTTACTAAATTGTTCCCGAAAGTGCTTTTACTTTGTTTGAATGTATCTTTTGTTAACTGAGAATTGGCAAGTTCACAAAGTCTATAAATATTCTTTGCTTTGTTGAGTGTAGGTACGTCTTCATGTTTACCGGAAATAAATAATCTGTTCCGGGTGCTTCTTCTCGTAGTTAAAAAAAAATATATATCCTCCAAGTAACAATTTATTATTACCTCGATATTTGAAAGTGGTTACACGATTCATGATCACGAGAAGAAAATCTAACTATACCTAGTGAACAGACTCGAAAATCTCGCCTTATGATTTTTCTTTTTTATTTATCCAGGTGTCAACAATCCAGCAAGGCGTGTGCCGCCGCTCGTACTGGCAGTACGCAATCACGGACGACATGGTGTGCGCGGGCCGCGGCCGCAGGGACTCCTGCGCAGGCGACTCCGGCGGCCCACTGCTGTGCCGAGCCGGTGACATGAAGTATTACTTGCAGGTCAGTTGTATTGTACTATGAAGTCTAGCAAGGCGTGTGTCGTTTCTCGTACTGGCAGTAATCACGGACGTCTTTTGGTAACGATAACTCTGAGATATGGCACGCATTTAAATAAACACTCTGTATAATATAATATGTCAGTCTAAAATGTAAAAGGAGGATTTTAGGAATGGTTAAATAAGGATTAACTTACTGTCGTGCAATTTATTCATATTTTTGATTAATCGAGGAAGGACGGCCGGTAATTTATTTCCCTGTTAATTAATTTACTTGACTCATTAACAAGGAATGTTCAACAAAGTGATGAGGGTAAAAATTACCTGCCTGTTGTCAAGCAACGTTTAATAAAAAAATATCTCACGACTACTTTATAATATTAAACCTGTAAAGCATTCCTTTAAAGTACCTGAATCAATTTACGGATTATAATAATGCTTTAAACATGTTAAACCAGCCATGCTATAAATAGAGAAAATTAATTAATTTTAACGCCGAAAGGACACACGTAATACGAATTATGATATGATAATGTCTCAAGCATCTGGCCCTATAATTTATATTGAAAGTAGTTAAGTTTCATGGGTAGAATCGAAGATTAGAAGAAATTGCTAGCTCTCCCAGCGCCTTCTTCCTTTCTATGGGTAAAATCGTCCTCTGACGTATTTAAAAAGAACTTAAATTTTCCGCATGATTTAAACTTACGCCCAGTTTACGGTAGATATTTTTTTTTCCAGAGACATGTTGTAAATCACGTCGGCTTGTGGAATATAGTAGATTAAAAATATTACCAGTAAGGATAATAGTAAAATAATGTCTCCATTATAATGACGAATAGCGCTATTTCCTCCCTGCGAAGTGCTGTAAGTCTATAATGTAAAACGGTCTCATATTCTTAAATATTGCCCAGTTTATTTGGATAAAGGCGTGATATTATGTATTTATGTATGTATAATTTGGATAACGGGTATAAATCTGAATGTATAAAAGCGGATTTGTGTTAAACTATACTTTCTGGATGCCTATTGAAGTGGATATTTCAGAGATAGTGCGCGAACCTAATGGGTTTGCTCAGAACTCAGACAATGAAACTGAACAAGTTTTATAACGAAAGTAAAAACACAAAATACGTTAGCACCTTGTTATTTTAGGTGCCTTGGTAACAAACCTTCTGATAAAAGAAAAAAAAATGCTGAAGTATTAGGCAGATGCCTAATATTGTTTGGTCTCGTAGTCGGGCCAACCCATTTCAGTTGCGTATAACTGTTCTTCGAAATAACCCTGTATTTGCACTTAGTATCAATTTAACTTTTACATAATGTTAACCCACTATCGGTTCGGTTACACGTTATAAACGAATTCCACTTATTATACCTATCTATTTTTTGCAAATTAGCATCGGGATAAATTCTTCCTTATGAAAAATCTTAATTTTACCAATTCTTAATATTCCGAATGCCTCAGATCATGTAAAACGAAACCATCAACCCGAAACAAAGTTTTTCAATTTAGCAACATGGGTTTGGGAGTTCAGAGGGCAGTCATTTCCTGTATAACAACCGATTTCCTGGTCCAAATTCTAATCTACGGAATGCAAATTCTAATCTACGGAATGAACTAAAACAAGGTTATCCCCTATAATCAGGGGTAGGGGTAATTGAGGCGTGTTGCGTGATTTTGTATTTGTACAGATAGAGAACAATCCTGTTCATATTCTGTTTAATATCAAGGTGTTAATGTTAATTTTCTTTCTTTCAAGTGAGCTTTAAAGATTTTCTTTCTATCTTTAGATCAAAATCCTTAAGTTAAGTGCAAAGAATACATAAGTGCAAAGTTACAATAAAGTTCGCCTTAGTTTGCAAGAAAACATTGCTCCATGTCTTCCCGCAGGTGCACCTGTTGTAAAGTCCCCTAAGCGATTTATATCTATACAGACCGTTCTCTCTGAATATGCAAAGTTGGATTGTATAGTAGTAAATTATTGTGACTGCTAATAGTAGTTATAATGATAATTTTCTTTATCTGCAGGGCATCACCAGTTTTGGCGACGGCTGCGGCAAGCGCGGCAAGTATGGCATCTATACCCGGACAGCTGGCTACGTGTCCTGGATGCGTGACGTCATGAAGAAGAAGTATTTCGATTGATGGTAATAGAGTAGGTAGATGTACCTAGCTAAAAGTAGTAGAAACTAAAGTACTTCGCGGTTTGCTACGGTTGCTACGACCTATTTGTAGAACATTCTACGCCTTAGTCGCGTAGATATCTCTTAAAAGTTCCAAAACATTTTTACAGTATAGCTTTCTTTATCAAAGCAAAGCTTTGTGCCATGTTTATCAAATAAAAACTTTTTACCCTACAAACATTTTTTTATCTTATAATTATAATATTATAAGTATGTAGGTATAATATTAAGATAATCTCGACTATCAATCATATGGGATGTAAGGGACAGCTTCCTCTAAAGTAATAAATTCTTTCAGAAAATGCAAAACAAAATTAGCTTCCACATTCAAAAATCGTCTGATCGAGGTTGTAATTTTTTATAGGGAATAACTTTCTTTTTTCATTTCCTGAAAGAATTTCCCGGGGAAAGTTTTTCAGTTTCGTCGACTGAGCAACCCCTAATTTGAGCGAAGCTGCTCCTTACACCCGGTATAGCTGACTTAATCACTCGAATATTCCTTTTAAAGTCTATTTTTTGTAAAAGAATCAAAGGAATCGGACCAAAGCACCTGTATCTAGAACTTGATTTTACTTAAAATACCTTAGTGTGGGCTTTAGCGATTCAAATGGATTTTTTGTGAGATTAGAACTACTCACTGCCATTATAATACTGCCATATACTTATGATTATGACTATTCTTAGCTATTAAATTCTAGCTCTAGATCAACTTTCTGACATACAAAACTGTAATTATTTTGAAAATCATATTTTTAAGGTAATTAAGTATAATAATTATGTGAGCATGAACTTATAGTTACGCCAGATAAAATAAGATTAATGTGTACTTGATAGATTTCCTTTGAAAGTCTCTTATAGCATTAAATTGTAGGTTAATAAAGGTCTCTCTAAATTTTATAATGAAGTTTTATTTGTTCTTATTCTCACATACGCCAAGGCGTATTTTGTATGTAGAAGACCCTGACCATGTTTCTTTGTTTTTCTAAAAGTCGTAGAACAAAATGATCCATGATTGTATTTGCTAACCTTTCGGATGATCCTTTAAAAAATAATACGATCTGTTCGGTTTTCACTAAGTATTATTTATATTAGCATAATTTTACTAAAAAATATCAAAACATAAATACAAAAACATTAAAACTGACTACATACATACATCTTAAAAAAATATAAATAATAAATTAAACGCCTCCTAAACATTTTGAAGTATTTACGAACCAAAAACTCTGGACTTTAGTTTTGGTACTACTTAGATAAATTTGCGTCTTAAAAAAGTCAAATAATAAGAAAAAAATAAACAAAAATTTCGTTTCAATATTTTGAGATGACTTTTAATCACCTTTTACCGCCAATCAATATCTCTTCCAAGAGTTTTAACGTACAAACGCAAAATCCATTTCCTCGGGATCCTTAGCCACATCAAGGACCCAGGGGACGAGACGCCAGACGCCGGTGTACTGGGCCGACTGGTCGCCCCACCTTCGGCGCTCCTCCTGATAGCAAACATTGAACCACACGTCAGATATCACTATCCATCATTAGTTCACTGCTAGACATGAGCCGAGCTAAGTGCCGTATGAGCCCTAATTAGTAGCGTCTTGGTGGGCCGAAAAGTTATTAATACTATACAGAAAGTAAAAAAAAATTACTTACCAAACTTTAGGGTGTGAACGTACCCGTGAAACTAAACAATTTTTCCGAAGGAACATAGGTCGGAAAACGAAATAAAAAGGAAAAGGCCCTCCCATATAAATTATCAAGTCAGTGGCTCGCTCACTTAGAGCTTTTTGTATGGGGGGCCAAATTATTGTCATGTTATGTTATGACAAATAGCATCATTTTGTGCAATATTTTTAGGTATAAACCAGTATAAACACTGAGACAGACTGAAGTAAATTCCAGCACAAACTCAATTCTATGTAGAAATAGAGGTTCCAGTACCTAAATAAATACTTCCCATTTTCTGGAAAGTCACTGGAAAATAACAAGGTGGTTTCCGGGTTTGTTTGTTTACGTGTACACACAGCAAAGAAGAAAGGTACAAAGTGCAGCTTGAAACGACTGAAGTTTCACAAGACAACTCATTTACCTGCGAGCGAAACCGCGAGAAGAAAAACTAGCATGAATGTTTCTTTCAAAATAATGTTTATAAAGAAAAAAAAGTGCTGTATTGACTCTTGACTCTGACCGAGACAGGATCGACGATGGAGTAAGCTCGTCCATGACGGATCATAGAAAGCAGCTGTTCTTTTGAATGATCCGTAATCCGTTACTAAAGTAAGTAAGGTAAGCTGGTAAGTACTATAATGTCAAAAGTGTTTTTACGAGAAGTTTTATTCTCACCTGCAAATATAGAGCAATCAGCTTCCCTCCAACCAGCAGCAAGCCACCGTGGACAGGATCCGTATCCTCACCAGTGTACGCTGGTAGAGCCAAGCAGTAAATATTCGAGGTTGCTTCTTCACTCACGCGTTTTGTATTTCTGGGGGCAAAAAATAATTTTGTGATATTTTTATTGAAATAGTATTATGAATACGAAATGACACCCGTAGAAAGACAAATCAGGTAAAAAGATCTCACAATCAAAGTAGTCCGTTATATAGGTATATAAGTATGTATATGTATTTAATTTGTATTTATTATACACATATATATTTATTATTTATGTAGGTGTGTTAGATTTAAGTATTTATTGTATACATTTAATTATATAATGTAGGTCTAAGTATAATATTGTATTTTTAGATAATAGGTTTAGCCACATTTATACATATTTTTGCTCTTAAATTAATATTGTGCACGTTATATCCGCTTCTCGGCATCAAATCTCACTTCTGTAGGTCTGCTGTAAGAAATTTCTTTATAGAGATAAGCAGTGCCTGTTGTGTCTTGTTTCTTTTTTGTTTGTATTTTATGTTCTTTAGTGTGTACAATAAATTGTTAAATAAATAAAATAAATAAGAAAGATGGTACCTGTAGCCTGTGTTTCCTGGACAAGTACTGGAATAGATGTAGCTCTCGTACACGGAGAGATGGTGTCTAGGTAGATCTCGAGATGCATACGACGTATCATATCTGTTAGAAAAACAACCATTTATTCTACCGGGTGTAAGGGACAGCGTACCGAATACTTAAAGGGGTTGCTCAGTTAATGAAACTGCACACACAATCAGCAGGAAATTCTTTCAGGAAATGAAAAAAGAATAATTGGCTTTCCCATACAAATTGTCAAGGTCCTTGAAAGAATTTCCTGGTGATAGTTGTTCAGTTTCGTTGACTTAGCAACCCCTTTCAGTTTTCGGTGCGCTGTCCACCCGGTATATTTAATTTTGCATTGTTTTGTTCTGCCAATATTTATTTCTAGCCAGTCCAATTTATATTTTTTAATTATGTGAAATGCAATACCTGTTTACGCCCCAACCCACTGCAGAACCCACAGATCCAGTAGGTTCAGTGACATACTGATGAGACATGATGGAGACGGGTGCCCAGCCTTGGCAAGAGGAAGCCATTGAGCTGGCCACTTGAATCACTCCTGCAGGAGAAATAAAAAGTGTGAAATACACAAGTTATGTTCTAAAACGGAAACTTAGTCATTTATATTTTTTTAACTACTTTTATCTCTGCAGATCCTAGAAGAAATTATTGGATCATATCCTAAAAAAATGTACTTATAATCGAGCTGTGTTTGTCCGAACAAAATTTACAGGTTACGTCAGGTTAGGTCTAAAGTAGTTAAAGTCATGCCTCAAAATCTCAAAGCCTCTGCGTATTTATTACGTTGCCACAGAAATATTTTCGAGACATTGCATTGTATTCAGTATTTTTAAAACAAGGAAACTTTGAAAAATATTGAAGCTATTTATGGAACCATTGTTGCATTCTGACATTCTGATCTTGCTACACGTTACACGAGACACTGGGGCACGGAGGCAAAAAAAGGCATTAGAGTGTAAAAATAAGGCTCGTATTTATAAAGCGATCTCAAGATTGAGAGCAATATTAAGTATGGATTTGACAGGTCGTTTTGTACTGAAATGACATTTCTGACACGTACTCAAACTCGCTGTCACTCTTGAGAGCTGATTATAAATACGGGCCTAAAGTCATACAGTGTGCGTGTACTGAACTGTATTCTAGACTTCCCATTGTATTATCTCGACTGACTAAAAGCAGTATATATTATTCCTTATACCTGTGACCTAGATCCGAAGTCAAGCAAAACTCAACTTCAAAAAAATACTTCTTAGAATAATAATAGGTACTTCTAAACTTAACATTGGAAAGTACCAAAAACCTTTTTCAGGATCGTTATAATATATTTTTAAGAAAATCAGAACAAAGGCTTCATTTTTATTAAAGTAAGCAAGGTTCGCCAAGTTTAATTCCGATTCAAAGAAAAAGAAGTCTTTCGGTTTCCTGAAAAAATTATATTGATGTTATGTTATGAGAGTGGTTTTAGGTAGTTTATTGTTCAGGTTTGTATTTTGTAAACTGCCTGAGTAGTCAAGTGGTCTGAGATTTGGGATATTAAGAATACATACATACATATATTCACGCTTTTATGGGTAGGCAGAGCGTAAAGACCTAATCAAAGGTCGTTCTGCCACGTCTGACAAGCTTTGAGGGTTATTCCAGATAGATTATGTATGTTGCTATAGTGACAGGTTGTCAGTCCATCGCCTAAATTACAAAACTGAAACCCTCGAATCCCTTAGCTGATTTTTACTTAAAACCCTTCGGTTTAAAAATTCGGACGTCATAGGTAATCGGATCGAACGACACAAGATATCGTGTAGGTTTTATCGATCATTCATTATTTATGTAAAAAAAAAAAACTCCTGAAAATATTTTATTGTAAAGTGAACAAAAAGTTAAAAGCAGTAAATTCCTCTGAGATTAGCTGAGAGTCTCAAATCTGTTGAATATCATGAAATTACCTACGATAGATAACAACTATTTTAAATAATTAAAAAAAATAACTAATTGGGTGATATGGTATGATTATAGCGTACAAGTTAGATTTTTTGAGGTCCGTTTATTATATCCCCAGTTTACGACGAGATAATCAATCAGGTCTTTCTTACCAATATTATAATGATTTCTTCGTGTGGTATCCTTTGGATGGTATCGCGGATGTACAAGCGTGTACTTGACGTAGGCAATGCGGTCTGGGTTCCACCAGTTCTCGCCGCAATATGCGATGAAGGCGGACCTGCTATAAAGAAATGTAAATAAAGAACATATTTTTGTAGGTCTTAAAATATTTTTTAAATACATGTAAATATAGAAACCAAAAATTTCGTACAGGAGGGATTGGAACCCACGAACTTCATGAAACCGGACCGCTGGACTAACTAACTAAGTTACCGTGCCTTCAAAGACTCCGAAATAAAATAACAAGGTGCAGGAAAAAGATGGTGTTAAATCTAATCTTAAAGATATTGCTTCAACGACAGACCTGTCTCCTTCGGGATCCTCACGGTGTCGAGAGATACAAGCAGCAGATGCCACCAGCCAATACGGACTGATAGCAGCAGCATCGCAGTGGACCTGTAAATTTAGATTGTTATGTAAGTTTTGAGACTTTCGCGGTTGTTTACTACAATTAGATTGTTATTTTGAACGGGATTATAACCACGATTAGGTATGTTTATTGTTACCTCGATATTTCGGAGTTGTTTCAAACTCCATGGTCACGAGTAGACTGGCGATGCGAATGTTGACGTCTTCTAAGGGAAACCATATCGGTCTACCCTCTTTCGGACGCGACGACTGCGTTCACTTTGACTTCTACCATTGTCACTCACTAGTTTTTCACGACACACTAAACTCACGGTATCTACTCGCGATTTCGAACTCGAACCATTTTTGCGGTTGTAAACGTTTAACGTTTAACACTGACTGGTTCCACGCACTGGACAGTTTAAACCCATCTTCACGAAAATATTTGTATTTCGTGATCTCGATTGCTTCTCGCACTAAACGCGGTATACAGTGGCGTTCCGTAATCGTATTTGAGGTAACAATAAACATAATCATGGTATAATCCAGTTTTTTTTTTGTTCTGTGGGATAGTTCTTTGGTATCATTAGTAGAACATGTGGTTTAAAGGAACGCAGCCGATTTTTACACTATTATTTATCATTACTAGATACATTTTGAACTTACTTGGAAACGCTCATAGACGTACACTGCAGCAAAAGGATATGTGGACCAAGCAGCCGATGTAAGAACTCTTGGAGTACTATATTGGAAATCGCCATCCCAAGATGCTGTTACGTTTGGTGTCTTCTTTATTTCTGTTACAGTTTGCTTAGCTAGAGTCGTAGCACGAGCTATGATAGGTTTATTAATTTTCATTAAACTTTTTGCAAATTGAGTAAAATTTTGAACCATATCTCCATTTTTCACATGCTTTTTCGCATAACGAATTTTGTTAGGCCCATGTCCGATATCCCTGTCTACATGTTCTAATTCAATTTTTTCCTCTTCTCTCATTATCTCATTATCCTTGTAAGAATTTGTAGCATTCACTTCCACTGTTGCGCGCGTATAACTATCATACATTTCAAAAAATTTCACTTTGTCATTTGGCGTTTCACTCGTTGCTGGTGCATTCTCAGTAGTAAAGGCACTAGGTCTTACTGGTTTTACATATTGAAGAGCCGTGTTTCTTTTTATGAATCTCTGTAAAAAATTATTGTTTGAATTCACTTTTATTTCACTTTTTGGTTCACTTTGGATTGTGTCATGTGAAGTGATAAACATTAAATTGGTCAGTTTACTATTCTTCATACGTTTGTACGCAGGTTCATTTAGTCGGAACGCAAACAGAGGTGATCGTGATACAAAGTTTTTAAATTGACCTAGCCTGCCCGCGCCTTTGTCTTTCATTTTAGTATTTATTTTGAAGATTTCGCTCGGTTTCATTTCAGGTTTGATAGTCATAGGATCCACGCTTTCATCTAAATAGTAAAATTCTATATAGCTCTCAGTTGAAGGATGCGTTAGCAAAGCGTCTTCTACAATTCTATTACGGGGATATTTGTGTGAAGTAGACGTTAGGTGGTCGGCTTTCTGTGCGTTAGGAGTAAGATGCTTGACTATATCATTCTCGCTGATATCTGGTTCGGTACATGGAGATTCGGGTAGAGTGGTATCTTCGTCAGCAAATATGTTTGTCCTTCTCCAAAGCATATTGATAATTTCATATTGTTGTCGGCTAACTCTACCAACTTTCCACTTTTTCCTTGTGGAACGGTAAACAGGAAATTTTGTCACGTATTGGGTACTTACGTTTATCGGATTTTTTTGTTCATTTATTACTGTATCATTACTAATGTAAATAATATCTGCTGTACCGGAATTTCTGAAGTCAAGCGTATTGCAAGCTTGAAGAAATAAGATGAGAAGCACCGTAAAAGTACAACAATGGTTTGCATGTAACATGTTGCATTGCAATGAAACTAATTTATATCCAACAAAAATTAATTTGAATTGCTATCATATCTTCTGATATTGCCTCCTAAATAATTAGTTTATGCTAGTTTTTCGAACATATTACTTTGATATATTACTACATTATTAATAAAAAAAATTGGAAACTGAGCCCAAAGAGAATATAAATAAACTGAGCCCATAGAGTACATTATTATTATAGACCACTTATAGACTGAGCCTGAGCCAGACCTGAGAGCCAGACTGAGCCATAAACTGAACAGAAAAAAACTTTATGGACAACAATACGAACAAAAAGTATGAATACAAGGACAAAAACGATGCAAAACAAATAATTACTGAAAACCTTTTTGTCGGGAAAACACAATATTGTTTCTAAATTTAAAAAATTATACTGACACTGTCATTTTACAAAACAGGCATCAGAAGATGTCATAATTTTATTACAATTTGGATAAATTATTTAGGTGTCTTTATAACCAGGCTATTTGAATGTAGATAAATTTTATTAGTTAAATTAACGGTAAGTTTTTTACATGTTTGTAAAAAAAGCAAAGCGATGGTTATGCATAATATTTGAATTAGTAAAATTCATACTCTTGTGCTGGAAATTGCTTTGCAGAAAGATAAAAGAGATGTATTATGCCGTATCCAAAAAACATCCAGATATTTCATACATACATACATACATAAGATCACGCCTTTATCCCTACTGGGGTAGGCAGAGCAAAAACTACCCAAATATAGGTTGTTCCGCCACGTCTGACAAGTTTCGAGGGCTAAATACAGATGATGATTTTGTATATTGCCATAGTGACGGGTTGTCAGCACATCGCCTAAATTGCAATACACTGAAACCCTCGATTCCCTTAGCTGATTTTTACAGCATGCACGGGAGGAGATGCAGCTGGCACATTCTATGTTTTTCTATCTCTCCCAGTCCAGCATGGAAGGGGTATAAAACCTGTAGGCATTCTCACATTAGTCAGTCAGAGTTTGAAATTTTGTCAACGTTGAGTGCTCTGCTCTTCCACACAATGACACAGAAGTTTCTAAGTTTTCAACAGGTTTATTTGTATTTAACCTTTTTCCACGTTTTCCTTCTAAGCAAAGGGAAAGCTGGTTCAGTTTCAAAAGTCAAAAGATGTGTCCCAAAAACATGTAAAAGTGTTCTAAGAAATGAAAACGTATAGGTACTTGTAGAGTTATTTAAAGGTAATGAGGGGCCAGGAGCAAATTGCCTACTCAATTTCATAATTATAATTTATGCTAATTAGAACTCACTATAATTATGATTTTGAAGCATTATAAAAGATGTCCTTTTCGATAAATTAACCTAACTTTTTGACCTTTGCTATAAAATTTGCATAATATTTTCTTTCAGATATTTTATCGTGCTGCTAAATCATGCCACCACCAACATATCAGCCCGAAGGTAACGTACTTATTTGAATAATTATTACGTACGGTCAAAATTTTTCGGCCAAGAGAAATAAAATATACAGATAAGCATAAAGATCAAACTATAATCTGATACAACTTATTAAGCAATGGAACTTTTAAGTACAGACCTTTTAGGCCCGTACTTATAATCACCTCTCAAGAGTGACAGCGAGTTTGAGTTCGTATAAGAAATGTCATTCCACAGTACAAAATTACATGTCAAATCCGCACTCAATATTGCTCTCAATCTTGAGATCGCTTTATAAATACGAGCCTTAGACGGTAAAACTTAGGTCGGTCGGTACGTAAAAGTTAAGCTTTCTTGTAAATTATTCAGCCGGTAAATCTTTGTAAGGTGCTTTTCCGAATCAGAATAGTTACCCATATCAACCCTTGTTATTTTTAACGACTTGCACGTTTACAGCCCTTCTCTAGTATTTGTTACTTTTAGAAAATAAATGATATAAAAAAATTTGAAATACTTTATTTTCTTATTTATGTATCAAACCTACATTTCGATTTTTCCAGGGCTAGCAATGAACTCAGGACCCATCCCGCTGAACAAGGCGGCGATGCGGAAGTATGAAGACCTGCAAGTGCCCTGTGATTCAATCCTGGCCACCTACGTCTGGATTGATGGCACCGGAATCAACCTGCGTGCCAAGGAGAGGACGCTGGACTTCGTTCCTAAAACCCATAAAGGTAAAATTTTCTGAAAATTATCTAGGCTGTAGGAGGAGGGAGCGTCTACGAAAAACTTTACATTTACTGAGGAAAGTAAATCAATATTTCTTTCCGGATAATAGCTTCATATGTAGCTCTGTTTCAAATTGGTAGAGACATCGTCTTAAATTCAATTTCAATACCATTATAGTTTAAAGCTTTGTTCTTGTTTTACAATATTAAGATAGAGAAATAAATGTGTCCTTGGATTTTCTTTATCAACTGTTACATAAACTAAATAAGATTTTTGAAAATTTTAACTTGTAGGACAGTCGTTTCACGTTGCTATTCTATAGCCTCGAGCAAACTTCATAACTATTCCTAGCTAATATAACTGCCTCGGAACTAGGGCGGGCATACTTACTTACTGATGGTCTATTATGTAGATCTGGTTTCATCAGTGTCTAGTTGCAGCTATTGTAATTTGAAACTTTTGAACATTATGATCGACCTACTAACAAAGTTTTGTATGAAATTATTTGAAAATTGTTTTATTTGAATAGTTTGTACCTTATTTATGAAATATGAAGCACTTTAGCAACCAAATCAAGTTTTCAATCGTTCGTGAGTTTGCATCTCCGATAAACGTAAAAATGTTGTCTGAAAGACTTTCTAAACGTTTTATAACGTTTATAATATAGTTTATTAGACATATTTTTAAGATTTTTTGCACTCAGAGTACTATTTTATTTTATAAATGTGAAATTATAAAATAAAATAGTATTGCGAAAGAACGGCATTTTGAAGGTCGCAGGTTGAGGCGATTTTTTTTATTTTAACTTTTAGATTGTATACTCGTTCCATCGCTGCTGTCTACGAAAAACACAATAGTTATTGATAAATTCTAATTAATTAAGAATCTTTATTTTTCTCGTACGTTTCCTCGTTTTCATAATTTCTCCATGGATGAGATTGTGTGCACAGAGTAATTAATAACGTTACGCTGACATTAAAGCCATGGTAATGGAGTATCCGCAGCCGCCCACGAGTGTCCACTCGCCATTTTCCGATACAGGCTTTAAATATCATCAAACAGGATGAAAACAGACGTTGAAACTTAAGAGACGCTAACGGAATTTGTAACTATAGCAATATACATAATCATCTTTAATAACCCTCAAAACTTGTCAGACGTGGCGGAACGACCTTTGGGTCGTTTTCGCTCTGCCTACCCCATTAGGGATAAAGGCGTGATTTTATGTATGTATGTATGTCTAACTTCTCTTAACTATCATTTTCCCATTGAACCACATGTCCGAAGTAAGAGAGTTATGTTTCAATGAGTCATAGATATTTTTCTCAAGAAACAAAACTATGAAAATACCCTTCGAAAAAGTGTTTTTCAAATATATTTCGAGAAAAACTTACAAATAAAAATAAATGTTGTTTAGTTCCATGCGTAGATTCTATACTTACATACATAATAATCACGCCTTTATCCCTAATGGGGTAGGCAGAGCGTAAACGACCTAAACAAAGGTCGTTCCGCCACGTCTGACAAGTTTTGAGGGTTATTCCAGATAGATCTGTATATTGCTAATAGTGACAGGTTGTGAGCCCATCGCCTAATTACAATACTGAAACCCTCGGATCCCTTAGCTGATTTTTACAGCATGCCCGGGAGGAGATGCAGCTGGCACATTCTATGTTTTTCTATCTCTCCCAGTCCAGCATGGAAGTAGATTCTGATGTAGATTCTTATCAGTATTATTGGACACCCCGTATACCAATAATTTGTATTGAACATTGTACAATAAGCTTTGTTGTGTGGCTAGAGTCCTCTTACCAACCCCTGGAGGCCGTAAATCACGTGTTTGAACTGTGAAGTCAGTTAATCACAGGGTTGATATTTTTTTATGTACCTATTAAATTATAACTTACATTTATTTGGTATTGTCTAAGATTACATTAAGTTTTGAAGACCCAAGAGTTTTCCTCGGAAGGCGCAAAGCAATCTGCCAAGCGTCAGAGCTCACCATCTTGAAAATTTCCATATTTTACCACCGCCCTTCGATACATTATGCTTTTTTATCCTACAGATTTACCCGTCTGGTACTACGACGGTGCCAACACAACCCAGGCGAGTGCTGACAATTCAGACACGTTCATGTTTCCCGAGGTTATATACCACGACCCTTTCCGAAGAGGCAGCCACATCCTCGTGCTAAGCGACACGTATCAGTACAATTATCAGCCTACTTGTAAGTGGTGAAATATTGCCAACTTAACGTTTCCCCGCTGATAACAATATTACAAAGATTATTTTAGAGGTGCTTTTATTTTGCGATATTATGCAGCTGTATTACGTACATGTACCTACTACTAAGCATGTGGTAGAAGTAGAATGAAGCGCAGAATGACAATTTTTGCCCCGCCACAACCACGATGACTACCATATTTTTCTGCAATGTCAACGAAGTTTACCTTATTTCCTTTTGAAATTATTTTATCCTATGGAATTCTAACAATTATCACCATATTTATCATAATCTCTGTCTCAGACGATTCTTAATCTCCCATTGCAAAAGTCTCATTTTGTTTTTATAGTTTCGAATTTCCGAAAAGACTGCGTGATGATATGTGAAAAGGGAGAAGTAGAGGAGCCATGGTTCGGTTTTGGCCAAGAAGTCATGCTGCAAACCACTGATGGGCATCCCTTGGGCTGGCCTGCTGGGGGCTTTCCTGCTCCACCAGGGCCGTATTACTGCGCTGTAGGGGCCAATAAGATCGTTGCCCGCGATCTTATGGAGGCATTTTATAGGTGAGTACAACTATCATAATATCATAACATACAGCAAGATTTTTTATTCACCAAAGAAATTTAAGGGCTTGTAAAGACAATGAAACTGAACAACTTATCTATGGAACATATAAATCGATTATGATAATAAAATTTGGTGCCCTCATCCATACAAAATGACTCGAAAAGCTGACACGAAGTCCGAAACTTTTTTTTTCATATTTCAACCTGTTTCCATAGAGAAAGTCGTTCAGTTTGATGGTCTAAACAAGCCTTTACTCGTTTGATGAATGAAAAATCTTGCTGTAAAACCGTTAGCCTATTGGCTCCCTCTGATTGGCGGCTGGTAGATACGTTTTGTTGTCCAATTCCTAGATATTCCCATCAATCGTTAACTATTGTTTTCTTTATTAATATCGTCCTCAGGTGTTGCCTCTTCGCTGGAGTGAAACTGAACGGGATCAACGCCGGAACATCGCCAGCCCAATGGTGCTTCCAGGTAATTACCGTATTTTGTTTATATACCTAAAATGATTTTATATTCTTTGTTTTTCTATGCTGGACTGGGAGCGATAGAAAAACATAGTATGTCCCAGCTGCCCTTCCCGGGCATGCTGATAAATAAGTCAGAAGTAGGGATTCGAGGGTTACTGTGTATTGTAATTTAAGCGATGGGCTGACAATGTGTCACTATAGCGATACACATTACAATCCTAAATATTGGCTACTTTCCAACTAGTCAAATCAGCAACTTTTTATGAAATGTCAAAAACGCTTTTTTTGTATGAAAATAGTAAATTATGACGTCACATTTTAGTAAATATTGACTAATCAAATCAATAACTTACATACTTTTAATTCGATTATTAAAATATAAATGTGCATTTTCTTTTATGATGAATGAAATCCACAATATTTTTAGCCATTAGTTTTAAGTATAAACGTTTTGAATTTTTTAAGCTACCCAGTCAAGTACCCAATTGTCAGACGTAGCAAAAACGCTTTTTACTAGGCGTTTTATGCTCTGCCTACCCCGCAAGGGATAGAGGCATGATTTTGTGTATGTAGCAAAATTACCAGTTTTATGTTGCGAAACTCTGCAATTTTATTTTTAATTCGGGCTTACTGCTAGTTCTCGGCGTCAGTCACGGGATATGATACAGGTGATCAATTGATCATTTTTATCGGACTTGTAGAGATGTTGACCTATATTTCGCGGCGCAGCTGCCAGACTGCCATGTCGTTTTTTTCCACGTTTTTGACACGAGTTCACTGCGTGTCATAATATGCACTCCACGAGCCGTTGCGACAATGATAAATTATTGATATCGTATACAATCCGCGTTGGACAAAGGGTTTCTGGAAAACGTTAAAGGAAGTGAATACAGTAGAAGTGAATGTGAACGTAACATTAAATGAATGTGAAAGGAAGTGAATGTAAACGTAACATTTAATGAATGTGAACCTAATAAAGAAAGTGTATGAACGTAACATTGAATGAATGTGAACCCAAAAACCAAAACTTGTTTTCATTTCCTGAAAGAATTTCCTGGTGAAAGTTGTTCACTGAGCAACCCCTATCAATTTCTGGCATGCTGTCCCTTACACTCGGTATATTAATATTCCTTCATGGTCTGATTGAGCCAGAACGTAGAAAAAAAAGCTTTGCAGCTTTATGTAGCTTAGCACCCTGTATATTAGAGGTAGAAATACGATGTCCGATATGTTCGTTGTGATTGTCAATTAAGGGGCATTTATTCTCTCTCAGGCCAACGGTCATGTTAACGATGGTTCTAACTTTGATATATGTCTGAAACTGTGGAACACATTTTTCGACTACGATTTCAGTCATTGTACTGCATGAGGCTGTATAAATTCGCTTTTTGTTTGTATGTGTTTTCTTTACTACTATTTCCCTGAGGTTTATTTTTAATAATATTGTGTCCCTAACGTTTTGGTTAGCCCATCGTAAACGAACATTCAGGGACCCGGATTAATGGTGCGTAAAATAAATGTTATTATTATTATTACTATTTAAGAAATGAGCTTATAAAAAAGTTCGTGTAAAAGATCCCATTCATAAATTGTTTTGTAATGAAAATCAACGTGTACTCAATGATAATGGCATGAAATTTGCCAATTGAAATTGGTTGCCACCATCAGACGACCTTATCAAATAAATTTATTAGCATAGCTCCATTGCTAAGCTTTAAGAGAAAAATAAAACACTACAGGGTCTCTATGTAGGTATAGCAAAAGCGATCAGCTAACCACGTGGAACAGAAGAATCTTTCCTGATGTAACAAATGCATCAAATATTTCTTTCATCATCAGGTGGGCCCATCTCCCGGAATAAAGCCAGCGGACGACCTGTGGATGGCACGATTCATCCTCAGCAGGCTGGCTGAGGAGTACGGGGTCATAGCTTCCCTGGAGCCGCAGCCAGTGCCTGACTGGCCTGGCAATGGCACCTTCCTCTACTTCTCATCTAAGGACATGAGGGAAGACGACGGGATACTGTAAGTATTAAAAGTTTTGGAAGGGTTATTTACCGGCATCAACGTTATTTATCAAATAAAAACTATGAAAAGTAAGAAATTAATACTTCGCCCCGGTCAGGACTTGATCCTGCGACCTTATTTCGTGCTACATTTTTTATTTCTTTAATCTACTTTTCATATCTATGAGAAAAAAAAACGCTGTGAGTGCAAAGTGAAAACTCCTCAAAAAACGTTATCTATCAGTCTTGATCACGAATATAAAGGAATTCATTTCGGATAACTGATGTCAGTCAGTATCTTTTGTACTCATTACAGCCCTTTGTTGAGTAACAAGACCAAGAACTTACTCGTTTGAAAATAAGATTTAATAAAATGGAACTAAGGCTGACAAAGTCCTAAAGGAGACTTTATTAGCATGTTTACGGAAGTATAATTAATGAATTGTTGAGAAGATAAAATTTATTTACTATTTTTCCTTACTATTTTTGCACTAGACTTGATTATTAAACTACAAAGTGGTCCAATATGTTTGTTTTAATGTCTTTTTACTTTTTTATACAAAACAAAGTGATCATGAATGCATTTCTAACCATATCTAAATGTACAATGTCTGTTATTGAATAAAATGTTTTATTTCCAGGGTAATAGAGCGAATGATTGACAAGCTGGCTCGGCGGCATGGGACCCATATTAACGAATACGATGCACACAATGGGGAAGATAACGCTAGACGGCTTAATGGGAAGAACGGAATGTCTCATATTAAAGATTTTACTGCAGGTTATAATCCTATTAAAATATTAACAAAAAGATCTATTTAATCAATAAATCCGTTCAAATACTGGTTCAAACCATATCGACAGTCCAATATTTCTAATGGCGCTATCCTGGTTCCTGATCGTAATGAAAGAAGAATTATCTACCAATAACAGCAATAACTTTGATATACTACCCATAACGATTTAAAAGATTGGCTCGCGCTTTGGATTGCATTCACACGAACCAATGAGCGTGATATTTAGGATGGATAAGAGAGATTAGCCATGAAAAAGTCACGCATATCCGTGTAGATAAAGCTTGAACGGTCAAAGTAGGTATAGTTGAGGATATATAATCGTAAATTCACAATTTATTTACTTTACTAGGTGTAGCAAACCGGAGCTGCAGCGTGAGGATTCCTCGCCAGGTCTCCGAAGACAAGCGAGGGTACATAGAAGACCGACGGCCAGCCTCCAACGCTGACCCCTACCGACTGATCAACATCATGCTCGGGACCTGCATCTTCGACGAGTGACCTTCTGGGTTGGGCAACATAACCACAACCTACATTCAGGGTAACATGACAAAGAATATTTTGAAAAAAATCAATAACGTGCATGAGCGGATTTGCAGATCGTACCAACTTTTTGACCATCATCTGTCTTGTCTGATTGCATCATATTAAAATTGTGTAGACAACGTGTTTTCGTACCTATACGGAAAATACTGCTCTAAATATAGTGTGTGAAAGATGCCTTACCGACGTAAAAATTCGCCGAGTCAACCGCAGGGTTAATTGAAGTGATAAAGTGAAAATTGAAAATTGAGTGAGAAAGTGAAAATTGTTTGTGTTTTGTGAAATTTTGTGTTTCTCGTGTAATAAATGATTTGCTTAGAATATATTTTATGTCTCATTTCCGCTTTTTGATATTTTATACTAAACGAATCACATTCCATGCTAGATATAACAATTATCACCTCGTATGAATTTTTACGTTCGACACTCAAGGGGAAATTTATTATAAATTTACTAAGAAATTCCAAAAAAACATTAATTTTTTTCTATCATTATCACATTTTCTACTCTTGAATCTTAGGAAAAATACAGAATATTTAACAATAAAATCACTACTCGTTCTATACTAGTAGTGCAGCTGGTAGTTTGGTTTACAACAAGGGAATAATGTTGTATTGTTATAATAAGCTTTTATGTAGGACTTATAAAACTCTTATGCGCCAGTCGACACGAGTTTGCTTTCTTTCAACTTTTATTTTTCTTTCGCTAGCTGTCTGCCCCGTGGTTTTACTTAATATATTTTACATACATACATACATACAGTTACGTCTGAGTCTCTTACGAGTTAGGTATTTAAATCCCTTTAGGTACTTAAAGTCTACTTTACCAAAAAAAGCGTCAGAGTTCATTATGACTTTTTCACTACGTCTGACAAGATTTTAGGATCAATATTAGAGAAATTATGTTTTGCCCCAGTACCTATGTTTCTGCATGTTAATCACACTGGTGTGACAATCTGGCGTGACCACGAGTCGGGGAGGGTCTAGTACCTACCTATATATCGGTTAGTTAGACCTCTTACATTTTTAATATTAGTATGAACTATCGATAGATACGTAACTAGTCTAAAAGCGTTCTGGCATCGGTCCAGATATACTCTAGATCGAAGTTTTGATTAAGGGGAAAGTCACAATGGCTTCTGGTAGAAAGCATAACAATAAAAATAAAAAGGTAAAGATTGTAGCGAGCGAGTTTCAAATCTTTACGCATTTGTGATTGAAAGCACATTTTTGAGAAAGCATTAGATAAGAACATGGATGTAATAGCCTTTTATTTGATTTTCTTTTTTAGGTATTATTTATTTATTGTGTAGATAAATACATATTTGGAAGATTACAGGAACATTTAAAAATAGGTAGGTACCCTATATAAATTCTATGAGAAACAACAGGTGACAAAACCTGAATACAAACAAAAATTTAATAAATAATAATTAAGCTTATTAATTTCCCATATTGTAAACACAATAATGTATAATTAAAAGCTTATTCGCTTAGCATAAAAAAAGATAATCAAAGCTCCATAAATTCCTTTCCTTTTTTGTTATTTAAGATAATTCTATAATTGGGAAACTATTTTTTTTATTATTTGATTGGGCATCATGAAGGGTTCCAAGATGCCCGGCGCAATAAGGTTTCTAGTAGCGGTACCTATTAGGGCGGAGATAAGGAAAATCCAAGAAACGGCCGTGATGCATAAATTAGACGAGGTTTTGAGAAAGATTTAGGGAAAGAAGCGGAAAAACAAGTGTCCTATTAAACGAGATTTATTAGTCATATTAATCTCTGACACGACAACTCTATATCACTGACTAAAATGACTAAAGTCGTTGTTGCGCAAACAAGCTAAGCTCATTTAAGAGCGAAGCACTTGCAAACCAACTGTCATGCGGACATTTCCGCATCTGATGAGTCGAAATGAAGACGAAACAGTGGTCAACAAACGACGAACCGATGTGTTTCGTTTTCTCTAACATTCATCACAAAGGCCAAAGTGCCATTAACACTTGTCGTTGTTACGTGTTTGCCTGCAGTTTGCTTAGTAAAAGAACCTAACTATAAAGTCCCAAAACCAGCAAAATGAGTATGTTGTTTTCACTCACAAATTTCATTAGTATAGAGCACGTTTGAAGAACTATTTTATACAGGGTGTAAATGTAATGGCGTGCCAAAGCTTAGGGGATGTTTGAGTAACTTTTAAGGATCACGTAAATTATATTTAAAAATATCCTACTCGACAAAAAGTTACGAATTATCTGATCGAAGTGGTCATTTTGTAAGGAAAAGTCAAATTTGTTTTTTAAGTAAGATTTTTTATATATTTTTTATGTTATTCTAAATAGGTACTAAAACACCCCCTAAAATATGGCACGCAATAAAATTAACACCCTGTATATCTTTTCCGCCTCCATCTCCAAGCAAAGGTTGGTTGAACAAACTTGGTTCATTTCTCTCTTCACTGGTAAGAATAACGTGGAAGCCGTAGCATGTGGTAGTAGTTATAGGTAGCAAGATTACATTTACCACCAGAAAGCAAGAATACGAATATAAAAAAAATAAAAAATATACTTATCAAACCAATAAAATAAAAACTTAATACTTACGTGTAGAGTAACGGAATTAAAGCTATTCCCATACAATGTTCGCCATCTATTTCCATCGCGTGAATAAAGTCAATTCTCTATTGTAATTGTGTAAGATGCTCCCACACAAAGGAAATCGAGCTCCCATAGGAGACGGAAGCCATTGTCAAGTAGGTGGTAAATGGGAAGTAGGATATTAATCTATTTTGGTATAGAATGGAAACTAAACGCATATTAATTTAAAAAAATTACAAAAATGTATTTTTTTAATTCAAAAATTCAAACGTCATGCTGCTTAAGAAACTAGACTATTATTGAACCAACCTAAGCTAACCCAGACTCTTACAGCTACTTAATGCTAAATAAGCTTATCTGTAACCGCCCACGACTCTACCTTCCAAGGTGTATTATATTGTGCACTACTGGTCGCCTTGAAATGCAGCGTTGACTCCCGTAGAATAAATCTGAATACACTTGCGATAGATAGGCTTATCTCTGTAGTAGTAAAATTATGAATACTTACGTCAGGGAGCCTATATCCTGTCTCTCCGACGCATTAAAAAATAAATAATAGTTGCGCATAAAATTTTATTTATTTATTAATAAAATGTAGTTTGTATTTGCACGTTAATTGTGAAAATAATTAATCATTCTATCATCATCCTCAAGCTTTAGCTTACATTGAAGATTAATATCTACCTATTAAACCCCTCAAATTGCAAATTACCGTGTATCTTTAGCATGCTAAATATATATAGTACGGCGGTTAGCCGGAAAAGTTTGCAAACTGGCGTGATGGGATGAATGGGTCTCAGACTGGTTGTACACATCCTAAGGTAACTTTTGAGATATGTTGCCCTGGTGGGTACACTCTATGGGTCTGCAGGCAGGGTCGGTTAGGTTACTATATAGGAGCAATTACAGTATTTCAATTATATAGGAGTGGTGCTCGAACAAAGTTTGGAGCACACCCTGGTCAAATTCACATCGCGGTGAAAAAAATCCAAAATGGCGGAAAACAAGATGGCCGCCATACAAAATAAAAAGTCGAATATCTCCTAAACGATGAGAGATAGATGGAGAGTGCTCGAATAAATGTTATAGGGAATGATAGTAGGTAACCTCCGGTGATCACGAAAATCCAAGATGGTCGTGATCACCAGAAGTTACCCACTATCATTCCCTATAACATTTATTCGAGCACTCTCTACCTATCTCTCATCGTTTAGGAGATATTCGACTTTTTATTTTGTATGGCGGCCATCTTGTTTTCCGCCATTTTGGATTTTTTTCACCACGATGTGAATTTGACCAGGGTGTGCTCCAAACTTTGTTCGAGCACCACTCCTATATCATTGAAATACTGTAATTGCTCCTTTAGTAACCTAACCGACCCGGCCTGCAGACCCATAGAGTGTACCCACCAGGGCAACATATCTCAAAAGTTACCTTAGGATGTGTACAACTAGTCTGAGACCAATTCAACCCATCACGCGAAAGTGCAAGCTTTGTCCTGATTTTGATCCTTAACAGCCGTACTAATATGCGTAATGTAATGTAATGAGCAGATTATATCTCGTCGTAAACCGCACCTGCCCCGCCTTGTGCTAAACGGCTTGTTGTTTGCACATTTGTTTTAACAATACAAGGAAACTTTTCACGTAATAAAATCAGAAAATGAATATAAAAGAGAGGCAAAATGTAGGGCGAGCAAAAAGCGTGTTTCTTGTGCCACTCCTCCTCCATTGCGATAATTGATAACATTTTTTTAGTGAAATAATAGCAACTTTCATTACGTAGACTGACGTAGGTAGGTATGCAAACACAAAAGCGGTTTGATCTGGTCAAGGTATAAAACTCTAATACTAGACGTAGATACATCACCAATACATTTTCAGTTTATTAACCTAGTTAATTTTTGTGATCTATAATTTGCTAATAGGGAGAAATTTTAGCAATGATGCTACTTATCGAAATTTTTATTAAATTTTCTTATCCATACATCAGAGGTATAGGTCTGGGTCAAGATCTTATCTATCTAATTATACTAGAAAAATCTGCTTAATGGCATTTTTAATGAAACTTAATTTTTAATTAGATCCAAGTAATTACACCAATGTCAGGCCCACTCGAAACTTCTTTTATGTCGGCATTTTACTTTCCTTAATTAACATGCTGACAAAAAGTAAAAAGGTGGGCGGCTCACTGTGCTGAAAACTTGTCGAATCAAGTTCGACCCAATTCGGTGGAAATGACGGTAGTCAGTCACTTCCGCGCGAGAAACATCTCGTCAGGGAAATAGTCACTTACGGTTTTGCTTACGGTTTCTCGTCATATTATGATGCTTTCTTGGAAGCTGAACGTACCTACTATTACTAATTCATTTATTTTTTATTTTAACTTGCACTAATATTGTACGTAGCCATATACGTAGGAGGTCGTCGGACTCCGAATCCTCAGAATGTCTTTTGATTTGAACATAGTACGCCTATCTACGCAGAATTCAATTTATTCAAGACCGTATTCCATACGGGCAGGCGGTGCCTTGGGGATTTGACAACCAGATCATAGATAATCAGATTTTATAAACAGATCATTCCAACTGCTGCTGTAAAAATCAGCTAAGGGATTCGAAGGTTTCAGTATTGTGATTTAGACGAAGGCTGACAACCTGTCACTATAGCAATTTACAGATCAATCTGGAATAACCCTCAAAATTTGTCAGACGTGGTGGAACGACCTTTGTTTAGATCGTTTACGCTCTGCCTACCCCATAAAAGATTAAGGCGTGATTATATGTATGTATGTATGTATCAGTCTAACACAAGGTGCAGTGTGAGAATCACCTTACATTATCAGGTTAGCCAGTTACGTGTATCACAAATATTTTTAACTTGTGTTAATATTTTTCTTCAGTCATCGTTGTTTTACTCCATTTTATTTAAAGATATAAGATTTTATTTTCTATCTAGCTCGAATGCTATCAACATCGCTGAAATATGTCTTCAAGAAAACTAATAATATGTGGCAATATCTCCAGGGTGAACGAACCTTTTAAACGTGTATGATCCTAGCTGACGTAGTAACCTGCGCTGTAATACAATAATTCAACAACTTATTTCCAAGCTGCAGTATTCTTGCTTTTAAAGTGTTTATAAAAAGGAAGAATATACTTGTACTCGAGACGTAATTTGTCTAAAGTCCTATCTGGTTGTTCAGGCACTGCACACAGAAACATGTTGAAGAATTTAAGCTAAACCTCACGTAGGGCAATAAATCAACAAAATTATCCTTTACGTAGTTAAATTTTATATAATTTTTTTGACGATGGATGAATAATAAGAAAATAACTTTGCCTAATAGATACAGCAATATTATGTGTTAAAATTATTACCAATATTGTAATGGAATTATTATCAATAAATAATGTCTTATGTCTTAAAAGACCATTTTTTTAAGTTTTAGGAAATGAACTTAATCTGTTACTTACCCTACTGTAATTAGAGGTTTGTTTGGCGATGTGCTAACATCTTGTATGGTGATATGTTTCCTTTTGATGACAAGAGAAGACGTGTGGCATGTATTAATGTGTTTTGGTTTCTAGGGCTTAGTCTTTGTCTTTGACTTAGAACATTAATATTAAAGCCATGTACGAAGCAAAATTAATAACAAACGTTGATAATTGACATGTCAGACGCAGTCAACCCAAACGAGGTAGGTTTCTCCATAAAAATAAACAACAATATTTTTAATATTATGTAGGAAACCACGTTGATTGGTAAACAGCAAAGATTTACCACTATCCGTAGATTCATCCTTATCGTTCAATAAATGGGACAGAAAATGAGTGCTCGGAGCACCCTTTTTCCATAGGAGTGAGCGAGAGGTTGTATAACCGAATAAATTACAAAAGACCTCGCACCGCTATGATAAGTAACAAACAAAGGTCTAGTGCATTTTGACGGGTAGTACAATCAAGCGGTGCCAAAAGCTCGCCTTGTTTTTGTATGACGCGCTGAATCTCTAGTAGTCGTAAATCAATGGTAAACAGTGATAATTTTATGATCTCAGCATACTTTTTTTAAGAAGTGTCAAAAATACCTGTAAATGACACTGAAAAGTTCTGTCTGTTCACATGTCGCTACAAATTGCTAAACTAGGTACATCTGCATACATACTTATTCGATATTTCCCCAGTTGCCAAGAGGATCAAACAACTCGCTCTGTCCCTTAGTGGGGCAGTGTAAATATCTAGTGCACAGACTTTAATTATGGAGTAGACCACTCAATTTGTTCAAACTAATGAAAGCTAAACAATCTTGATACGTCTTTTTATTTCAAATCACATTTCAATAATAGATATTAAGTGTTAACAAAGCTGTAGTTCAATTACCAAAACTGTTATTTCATTGCGTTTTCATATCTAATAGCCTCATATCTAATATTATCTAATTTTAATTAAACATTTCCTTCAATAAAAATATGTGTAAAGATTGTTTACCTTTATTTAAATACCTACTTGGAAAGACTTAGTATAGCTACTAAGTATTTTTTCGCCCCATATTGTAACAGAAAATAACTAAATCCGATACTTACCATACAGCAGCCTCCAAAAGAAGACAAAGCAGTTTATGGTCGGAGTCTAACCTCCCAAAAAATTGAGTCTTTTGAACACGCAATGGGACAGCTTGACTACGTACAAACAAATTTCAGAATTTAGTAAAAATAGTATGTACCTACGTTACAGTAGAATATGTAGATAATACACAAACTTTTTCCCACTACTTACGCCATTCAGTGCTCAAGACGTTTGCAGAGAAGTATACGTTGAATCTATTCCAGTCTAGATCTGTGATCTAGTGGTTAGTCCAGAAACATGAAAGTACGCAGTTCGACACTTTATCGGGGCTTTTATTTACCTTGTTAATTTAGAGCGAACTAAAACTACAAATAAAGGGTTTATCCACTGAACATACGGAGTCCCAAACGCAGAGCTTTCAAGTGGTAAACCTAGCTAGAAAACGGAGTTATAAAAGTGAGTAATGAAATTTGTTATACAGGGTGTTAATAAAATTGCGTTTCATAGCTAAGGGTTGATTCAGTTACGAAAAAGGTACATAAAAAAATCAAACACCAAACCTTAACTTTGCTGTCAGCTGTGGTTGATAATCAAATCGTCATAATTATAAATTATGTAGATTTCAGCATTAATAATCTAGATGATAGGATAAGGTAGACACAAGACCACACCGAGCACTAAAAGCGTTTTAGCTTTCTTCGTAAACACACCAACTAAATCTACGGGTTGTAAGGGACAGCTTCCCGCAAACTGATAGGGGTTGCTCGCTCAGTCAACAAAATTGAACATCTTACGCCAGGTGAAAAAAAATAATCAGGAAATGAAAAGCTTTTTTTGACTTTCCCATACAAAATGACCACCTCGATCAGACACAATTTGTATGGTAAAGCCAAAATAAAATTACATTTCCTGAAAGAAGTTGTTCAGTTTAGTTGACTGAGCAACCCCTATCAGTTTGCGGGGAGCTGTCCCTTACACCCGGTATATGCATACCTTACCTTACCTAGTTCGTCATTCATCAACATCGTAGATGAGGTGAAATTTAATCAACAAGTCTGAAAGGGACAATTTTCGACTGGGTGACTAAATTAATGGAACAACCTGCGGTCCACAGTCTATGTAGATTCTCCATTACTCACAGCGCATTAAGTACACCTAAAATTTATCTACGAGGCGTAGAAAGGAATTTTAAGTGTTAATTTTCGTTGTGAAGAACAAAATATAAGAAAACAGTAAAATTTGAAAGAGGCAATTTAACCTTACTTAAGTACAATATAAATATTATAAAACATTACTTTCAACAGACCATGCTCTTCTATGGTGACGACACTGAAAATTAAACTAAAACCTTCAACCTTTGTACCCTACTAAGCTTTTGGAGCCCAGATTTTTCGTTTATTTTTTATTAAATTACTCGCCCGTTCTGCTACACCGTAGCTTAACGCTACGATATGTCGTAGCAGTTTACTACGAACAGGCATGGACCACATTTGATTTTTGACGGACTTTTCTGAAATGACTATATCCTTTTATCGTCTATTTTGAAAGTAGACCATGGTACTATTACACTGTAATCAAATCAAGGGTAGTCTAGCGGTAGAAGGAAACACGCAAATAACAAATTACAGAACTTTGTCGGATCAATTTCTGCTTCCGAAACATCGCGAAACTTATGCGTAGTTACATCATGCGTACATCAATCAATATATTATGTTTTGTTTCTGTATTATATCTTGCATCAATCTGGCCAGCCGCATATCTTATCTATAGCAATTTTTACGTAATAATATTAGATATAAAAGAGTAAGTAAAGTCTCATTCTAGAAATCTAGATAGAGGTTTTAGTAGTACGATACTATAGGTACCTATGTTATTTATTCATTTTAGATGATTGTAGCTAGTTTTTAGACATACAAAAAAAAAAAAAAGAGGACAGCGTTTCTAACACCCTGTATGTAAAAAAGATGGGTAAATTCTTGATATCCGATGTATTAGCGCCCTTATGAAAGCTACCTACTTTGGCATTTCCGCGCCTTGACTACCTATAGGTTAATTAGGGCACACTACAGTTATGACCTCATTAGAGTTGTGCCCTTTTTATAACTAAAGGTCGGGTTTTCTTGCCCGTGGACTTAATTTACGGCTATCTAAATCACTTGGTTTTTCTTTGATCATAAGGCGCCCTCTGAATATCACGATTGATCATAAGGCGCCCTCATAATATCACAATTGATCATAAGGCGTTCATTCATAAGGCCATCAGAAATAACACCAAGTTTACATTTTACACCACAAAAATAAAACTAAATTTACATTTTCTAACTACGTTGAGCACTGCTTCTATTATATGGTGTCTCCTAGGTACATAGGAACAATATTTTGGACTTCACAAAAAAATATCTTTGTCTATAATATTTAAAGTAACCTCTCAGTGTAATGCGAATAAAGGATCATAGCTGTGGGACGCCCTGTATAAATTGTATTGTGTAAGTATATAAAACAAAAGTTAGTATATATATTTTAGAAATATCCACATACCTACCTGTACCTTATCAATACTTCATACCAAAATTTAATCAGTTCAGCGTAAAGTTTAATTGCGCTTTCAGGTTAGGTATATATAAATTGTTTTACGCCTCCCAATACCATTTCCGGCGTTAACGCCTCACACCATAATAAAGTTGAAGAGTTCTAACAAAAGTTTCGGAAGCTTTGCAGGTCGAGCAATTTCAAGTTAAGCGTAAGCAAACCTTCGAAGAATGCGAGTTTATTTTCTGAACATTGAAAGTATCTGCGCACCTTCCAGATGTGTACGTAACTGAAGTGCGTGCGACGCAAATCCACCGAAGAGAGGATATAAAAGTATAAAAACATTTAGGTATATGACCATATTTTAGGATTTGACTATTATGATACCTATACATGAAACTGATATGCATATTTTTTTTCGGTCTATGTCTAGGTCTATTCCCCAGGAAAACTTGTTCAGTTTTATGAGTAGTGTAACAGTGTCAACACTCTAAAATGTTTAAAAGTAATTTTAGAAGATAAAATTCTTACCAAATTGAATATAAAAGGTGCGACAAGTGTGACCAATAAATTATACTTAATTTCTGCATACTATTTGTGAAAATTACATAAATTTGCAAGTTTAATGGACGTGGTACTGAGCT
Organism: Scrobipalpa atriplicella; assembly: GCA_029255725.1. Classification (NCBI taxonomy): domain Eukaryota; kingdom Metazoa; phylum Arthropoda; class Insecta; order Lepidoptera; family Gelechiidae; genus Scrobipalpa; species Scrobipalpa atriplicella. The sequence goes on from JARACY010000293.1 coordinate 60,039, forward strand.
TAATTGCAGCAGCCATTATTATGAGATTTATTTTGAGTGAGTGTGTATTTCACTGTAGCTGTCATAAACTAACATACATCAGAATTCTACTTGTGGATTTAGTGTGGAGTGAGTGGAGGTGTAAGAGACGCAGCTTAACGCAAACCGAAAGAATTTCCTGGTGAAAGTTATTCAGTTTTGTTGACGAAGAAACCCCTATCAGTTTGCGTTAAACTGTCCATTATACTCGGCATTCCGGCATCCTTCTAAGGCATTTCAATTTATACTTGAGGTGGTAAAAAACTAGGGTGGCACTACTTTTTGAAACTTGGTGGATTACAAAATTAAGTATTTCAGTTGTTACAATCGTAATAACTATGTTCATGAAAATGTTAGTATTTGTATATTTTTTACGAAAAGCGGCGCCACTTCTGCGCTGTTAAACTGGTTCAACATTAAAAAAATCTATTAATATACCTTTGAAATTAATTACTTAGGTTAGGCGGCGATCATCTCACTTAACCTCCATCTCATCATCATCTCAACATCTTATTTAATCTCATGTAGACCCGATACTCCTTATTGCTTGGGATGTAGTATCATACCTAGTCACCGACGTGTAAATTCAATTTCGTTCAGAGATTGCACACAATAGGATCGGATCCTATTGAAATCCAGCGTCGCATGAATAAAACGGAAACAGCCTGACAATGATCCGGGATAAGAATAAATGTGCCTTTAGTTGGCCAATTCATAGGACAATTGCGAAATTGAGCAGATCATAATGTAGTTATAAGGTAAAATAAAAATCATCTATGGCGTCTCGTTTATTGGCATAGTATGTAGTTGTATAGTATACTATACTTAATATTATAATTGGTCGTTCGCCAACTCTTAAAAACCCCTTGTATCGATGAAGATAGTCCGAAAATAGCTTTACTTTAGAGTAAGAAAATATATTTTATGCAATAAGAAAGTTGATTTGCGGCTTTCAGGAATTAAAAAAAAGCAGAAAGGCGTGATGGCATAGTAGATAAAGGCTTAAATAAAATACGAGAAGCACTTTCAAAGTTTCCTTTATTGAGATTTTATTTACAGTCGATAACTTAAACATATTATTCTATCACATCACATGTTTCCTTAAAATAAATAGATTCTGTTACGTATCTAAGAAATATGATATCTACATTTATTTACACTTTATCTTCATAGGATATGTCTGTGAACTCAACAATGTTGCTGTTAGGGAAAATATACAATTCGCCGACTCTTTCGTCGCCTAGGGGTGAATCAGATTCACTGATTGGACGTCTTCCTGGCCTATTCTTCACACTCTCTTTCTTATTGTTAAAACTCACAGTCAGTTTGTTCCCGTTTCTATGGAACCCATTTTCAGGTCTGAAGTTGTTCTGCATCCGTATACACTGACAGGGGGTCTTGTTGTTTGGTTTGAGTGGATCTATCGTCGAGTTTATGGACTTTCTTGTGCCGTACAGACTTCTGTCGTTCGTTGAGCGGAAGGACATCACTCTTGTCCGGTAGGAGTGGCCGTCCTGGGGCAAAATATTTTTATTTATTTTATTTTCAATGTAAAACCACAAATTTCAAACGAGTGAGGTTCGGTACCGCAGCTCTAAGCAACTCAGCTATCACAGGTTCAAACTTATCGGATACTATTGGTGTAACTTATGTACTCTGCAGATTTAAGTATAACGTCAGCACCATCTGCCTGAACCAGTTCGCTAAGTTGGTGCTGATATCGCGTATTGTGAATAGAGTTTTGCAGATATTTGCAGAGCAGTTCGAATCTCACTCGAACATTATAGTTAAATCATATAACTATTATACAACGGGTTAGTGAAACAAAGTATACAGCAACTGAAAATCATTAGAAAAGAATAAGTAGAACAGTCTGTTAAAAAATAGCAAATAATAATGGTAAATGAGATATTCATACAAATTAGTTCCAGACGATAACCGTTGCGACGGAATTCGGGGTAAGACCATTACGAGACAGTTCGCCAATCAGAACGTTTTAGTTATACCGGGTGTAAGGGACAGCTTCCCGCAAACTAATAGGGGTTGCTCAGTCAACAAAACCGGCACAACTTTCATCAGGAAATTCTTTCAGGAAATGAAAAAATAATTTGGTTGTTCCATACAAATTCTCTGATTGAGGTGGTCATTTTGTATGGGAAATTCAATTTTTTTTTCATTTCCTGGAAAAAAAAACCTGGCGTAAGTCGTTCAGTTTCGTTGACTGAGCAACCCCTATCAGTTTGCGGGAAGGTGTCCCTTACACCCCGTATGAAGTGAGAAAATGTAAGCATAAGCTCCGAGAAAATAAATAAAACCTCTACTACTTATTTATTTTTAAGTAGTCTTTCTGAGACTTTACTTGAGAGTTGAGACTCAATCGCAGAGTAAGCTAACTTAATGGGAATTCTGAGGAAAAGAGGTTATTTTTCCTCACAATATTCAATCAATGTTCAACAATCAATCAATTTTAATATAATAATTTTTATATCAAACGGCAAAAACAAATTTTGCACTTGAAATGAAGGTTGTTTTTTTTCTTTTGTCGAATATCTTCGTAAAGTATAAGGAGGACTTAAATATTGCAAATTGGCGAATGGAAAGAGAGAGTGGTCTTACAAGTGCAACACAGGATTAGGAGGAGCTGTGCTGTAAGCTGAACTTAGTTGATGTGAGATATTAATGGTTCTTAACTGCATGCATTTCTCGAGCTTTGATTGTTTCGGATACCCGATGCTTCATTTCAGCGTTTGACCATCGACACTAACGTGTTTTGTGGGCCATAAATTGCATATTCATTCTCTAAAAAAAAAACACAAACATAACGTTTGCTGATTCTAAAACTCAATTTATTTTATGTTGTAATTTTTAGGTACATCATAAAGTTTGTAAGAAAGTTATGATTTTTTTTCAAAATTTGAACCTCTACCATGTTGCAAAGAAAAATCACAAATCACGTAGGTCTCGCTCGATTGTCAAATTCAATTGTAAAAGGCTATATAAAGAAAGCAAATCCTTGTCAGTGATGGATGGTTCCGTTGTGAAGCCTACCCTGAGTATTTTCTAGGATTACGTACGTCATAGCTGTCGTTTGTGTGTCGGTTCGGTTTCTGCCCAAATGTGAAACGCTGCTTGAATTCCTTCTTGAACTTTTCCTGCAAAGATTTTTTTTTTTTTGAGTTATGTGAGAACAGGCAAAATCTATAATAATCAATTTATTATAATAATGACAATATGAAAATATTTAAGACAAGAAATTGGTGATTTAAAATATCTTTGATACTATTAATTTAATACAGTTTACGTAATTATCTCATAGTTGCGATTTATGTATTTTTTAATTTTATAATACCTTATTCGGGGTGTAAGGGACAGCTTCCCGCAAACTGATAACTTATAAACGGGTAACCTTCCATTAGGAAATTCTTTCAGGGAATAAAAAATATGAACTTCCTCATACAAAATAAACCTACATAGGTACCTACTTACTTGTACCCTTGTACTATGTATCTAACCTACAACTCAGAACGTACTAATAATTAATCATGGAATCTGAATGTTATTAAATGAATTTTAATTTTAATTTGAGGATGATGTATGACCTGACCGAGCCTACCCTATTATAGTTCTAAGAAACTGGTCCCTTACACCCTGAAAGCACTTACAACGAATTTAAATTCACCAGGGCTTGCTAATGTATTGTATAATGTTTCAATTATGTAATAGCAGCTAAGTGCCTAATATCACATTCTGAAGCGTTGTTTAGGTACTATTATTTGCATATTATTACACTGTTAAACTTAAAGGTTAGTTGTTATTTGGTTACATTTCTACCCATGTAATCGAGACGGATGTATGCATTAAGGTTAGTAAGAAAAATAATATCGTGGTAGAGAAAGATCCAAGAAAATATTGTACCAGTAATAATAACTCTTATTAAATTTTATCATTGTCTTTGACTTGGTTGTAGTAAAAAATATTCTTAAATTATTATCAGATTATTTTTCAAAAACCGTTTCAAACTAAAATGAGAAGAAGTGGCGAGCAGGAAAATTCACTCGTCCTACAAAAAACATGATCAAAACTAGGGTAACACCGCAGAATTCGCTGTAATCGAGTTGTACGCAATTCCGTCCAAATGACAGCAGTTGGTGCCGCGAAGTGAAACGACTTGACTGAGAAATGGCCACTTACTGAGACTGACACTTTCCTCCAGTACCTACTGGACTTTAATGACCGCACTCGTAGTCGATAGGCATGGGCTTAATGTATCTAGTGGAATGGAAACCAGTAAAACAAAAACGTTTAACTGTTACTCTACAACGAGATTTTTCATTTACCTTCTTCTTTTTGTCGTGCGGGTTTCGACCCGTTCATTCACCAAAGAAATTTTAAGACTTGTTGAGACAATGAAACTGACCAATTTCCTCTATGGAAATAGATAGAAAAAAATAGGTTATAATAGGTTGAAATATAAAAAAAATGGATTTCCCATACAAAGGGCTACAGATGAAAAATTTCGCTGTAAGTTAACATATGAAACAACATGTTAAAATTATCAATTTCAAACATACATTTTTTTATAAGTAAATCAATAGCAACTTTATTCTTCCAACTTGGATTTGGAAAAAACAGTCTTGAAGAGTTAGGTAGTCCCATCCCATCTCGTAAAGGCATGGACTATTATTAAAATAATTATAATGTGCTAAGGCTTTGTTTCTAAGTAGAGTCTGTAAGTCGAACTTGAAATTAAGTGGGTATCACGGAATTTCGCCCAAATGACAGCAGTTTGATTCTTTCAAGTAATGACTTGTTCAAATGGCTCGTCTCGGGAATGGCCACTTACTGTGACTAATACTTCCTTCGGCACCTGGACTATGATAAATAACAAGGTGATTTTAGAAGTGGAAGCATATTTGAAAGAATGACAAGATATTTTATCATAAGTTTTAACTGAAACTTCCATGAAACTTTATTTAAAAAACTTTCGAACTCTTTACAGTGATTTAGTTTTATACTTATTTTTAAATTTTCAATATTGATCTTTTCAAAAGCTTTCACTTCTGTAAAACTCTCTAGTGCTTATGTTATGTATGATTTTATATATGTCACAAATCATACTCTCGTGACCAGTCTAAACTATAATAAATTATCCCATCCAAAATTTGATAACTCTTGATACGGAAGTACTTAATTTTAAAAACAGAGCATCATTTCTGTAACAGTTTAAAAATAAGCATCTAAGAAGTTTATAAAAACACAATAAACAAGATCAAGATCTTTTGATATCACAATCTAGCATGAAAATGAAACAGATAATCTTCCATGACTCATCGCTATAGATTCCTATTATAAAAAGCTATAACAGATTCTTGCTATGATGTCGATGGGTATCTATTTCAAGTTTCCTAGAGTGTGCTATTGTTAGCTTGCGCGGAGTTCTTAGCTAAGTGTTTGGATTGTAATTACTCTACATCTTTCACTACTCTACTAATGGTGTTTGTAAACAAAGCCATCATTACTCAGAACTCGCGCCTGACTATCAAAATTTCTAGGATATACATGCCTATTACTCTCCGGCCATTCAACTTATGTTAGAAATAAAATAACTTCAAACTGTTCTTTAAGGCGGAACGATGAGCTGAATGCTGTCCACACCAGAAAGAAATTGTGATATGGCCAAAAGTGGCTACTTTTAGCAAGGTTGACATTCAAAGCTTAGATATTAAGTGTATGTGAAGTTATATGAATTATGAATTACTTGCGATTTCCGCAAAACGTAAATATTCAAGACAATGTTTACATTAGAGACACAATAAATTTATTTCTTGTGGGGGCAGCACTGAGTTCAACAAACCACCTTGAAAAGCTTATAATTTATAATCCATACGATCGTAATCTTTGATAAAATTATGATGACGTTAGATAACATGACTTATTTAACACGACCGATACTTCTGTTTCTTTGTCAAATAAAAATGTCATCTCAATCATTCTTTTATAAAATAAAATAAAATGACTTGATATGACGCTTAGGTATACTACAAAACAATAAAAAAGTGTTATTCATAATGAATGAATGAAGACCATCGTATATGGTCGAAACGTCGAGGTCTAACCCTCCGTTGAACAAAAACAAGTAAGCCCTGTGAGTATAGCGGTTCAGTTTTCATTTTGATATGACGTTGCGTATTTAATAATAAAAATACCCAACGTAAATATAGTATATTAGGCAACGAGGGAATAAAGCAGTGTCTAACGTCACGGGCAGCATATTGAATCCTGAGCGGAATGAAGGATTCTAGGATTAATTCCCGAGCGCAGCGAGGGAATTAAATCTTTAATTCCTGAGCGAAGCGAGGGAATTATGACAAGAATCCTGAATGTAGCGAGGGATTCAAGTCTGCCCAAGGCGAAGACACATTTATTCCCGAGGAGCATACTATATTTTACACACCTACTGCACAGATTACTTAGACGGTGGCAGGCGTCTGTAAGATAATAAAGCTCAGAAATATACCTAATCATGTAATATTGATACATAAATAAATATTGAAAACATACCAGAAGCAACAGATCCGAAAGTCAATTCACACTCACTGAACTACACTTCACGTTCACAATCCACTACCTACGTATTTTTCCAAAAAACGAATTGATCGTATTTAACATATTCAACATAAATAACAAAATACGATAAAATAAGTACTAGTCACAATGTCTTCTGGAGTCAAAATATTAATTTCACTCGACAATTTACGAAATGGAAGTAATAATCAATGAGAGAAAAACTTTTGCAAAATCAAACCGCGTTTTCTTTTTTTTAGTTTCTTTTTTTTATACAAAGCAAAGAGCACATACAGATAACTAGTCATACAGCCTTTTTACACTCGCCGGGAGGCGCAGAAGGCGAGTGTGGCAACAGTTTTAATACACACACAGCCATATTTTTTTTTTCTGAAAATTATTTTCTTAGTAGTTCACATGACATTCCAAATTCAAATCACATAATAACCCTTGGGCTATTAAGGATTTCCATACAACTTTAAATCCCTTGGGATTATTTTCTTGCTTTAAACGCAAGTTCCTTGATACATTATGTTGATATAATAATGCAGAGGTGTGTAAAATTTGTAAAACCATATCTACCATGTTTACAAAATATGTTGGTCGGTTTTATGAGCTATAAGTCTGGGCGATGTCGTGAAGAAAGGAAATATGTCGGTTCAGATATTTATATGAGGGTAAAGAAACTCATTGAAAAGTTTCATACACATATACAGTCATTATTTATTATTTACATATGTGTACGTTTATTTGTATGGAGTATTTCAATATTTACGATATCCATTAATCATCCGTGAAATAAATATTTACTTATTTTTGCAGATACGTCATGTAACTCATAAACGTGTGGAAGGACACGTGAGCTTTCTTTTCTTATGTTTTGTTATGTTTATCACGAGTGTAAATTATTTTAAAAATATGAAAAGATTTTTACTCACATTGTAAATTGCATAGATGAACGGATTATAGCAGGAATTACTCATAGCCAGCCAGTCAAAGCAGAAAAATAACACGTTGATATATCTGTACCTGTAACAAAATATTATACCTTGTAGAAAAAGATGGATGTGACACCATGATAGATTTTGTCAATTATATCTGATTCATTTAAAGATAAGGGATTTAAAGAATCATTTTTTTATGTACAATAATTCAAAAAATATTTAATAGTATATTAGGCAACGAGGGAATAAAGCAGTGTCTAACGTCACGGGCAGCATATTGAATCCTGAGCGGAATGAAGGATTCTAGGATTAATTCCCGAGCGCAGCGAGGGAATTAAATCTTTAATTCCTGAGCGAAGCGAGGGAATTATGACAAGAATCCTGAATGTAGCGAGGGATTCAAGTCTGCCCAAGGCGAAGACACATTTATTCCCGAGGAGCATACTATATTTTACACACCTACTGCACAGATTACTTAGACGGTGGCAGGCGTCTGTAAGATAATAAAGCTCAGAAATATACCTAATCATGTAATATTGATACATAAATAAATATTGAAAACATACCAGAAGCAACAGATCCGAAAGTCAATTCACACTCACTGAACTACACTTCACGTTCACAATCCACTACCTACGTATTTTTCCAAAAAACGAATTGATCGTATTTAACATATTCAACATAAATAACAAAATACGATAAAATAAGTACTAGTCACAATGTCTTCTGGAGTCAAAATATTAATTTCACTCGACAATTTACGAAATGGAAGTAATAATCAATGAGAGAAAAACTTTTGCAAAATCAAACCGCGTTTTCTTTTTTTTAGTTTCTTTTTTTTATACAAAGCAAAGAGCACATACAGATAACTAGTCATACAGCCTTTTTACACTCGCCGGGAGGCGCAGAAGGCGAGTGTGGCAACAGTTTTAATACACACACAGCCATATTTTTTTTTTCTGAAAATTATGTTCTTAGTAGTTCACATGACATTCCAAATTCAAATCACATAATAACCCTTGGGCTATTAAGGATTTCCATACAACTTTAAATCCCTTGGGATTATTTTCTTGCTTTAAACGCAAGTTCCTTGATACATTATGTTGATATAATAATGCAGAGGTGTGTAAAATACATTTTGAAAGATTAGCCTTAGCAAATAATATTTTGTGAAATAAAAAGTTTTCAAACTTTGTCGCAGGCTTATTGTATTCCTCTTAATTCTATGCAAACAACACTTGAAATTATGTGACGAGACGACTAACGTCAGACTACCCAAGGACTACCCCTATGTCCTTGTCAACAGAAGAGCAGTAACTCTGTAGTTTTGGTTTATTGAGAACTTTCTCACTTTACTCAGCCGACTCTGTGGGTCATTTTAATCACTCGTAGCGAAGTTTGAATAGTTAATAGCAACACTACCTAAAGAATAAAACAATTCTAAAAGTAGATATTGGTATACAGCTTAAATTAAAATAATAGTTTCACTGTTTTTGCACAATTCAACGCAACCACAGCTGTAGCACGCACTTAGCTAATATAGACGATATGTCAATGGCTTTTTACGTGCTAAGAGTATTTGTATACTTATCTCGAAATCTTGCTAATTTGGCGTTACCTTCCTCTTGTGAGCTGAATACTAAACACCCTTATTGAATGTATCAGATAGCGATTATTTTTACTTCCTTTTCGGTATAGCTCTACACATTTCGAATGTACATTTAAAATATTTATAGCATATTTGCTGACACAACCTACATTAGACAAAAATTTAAAAGATTGAAAAGGACGAACTGAAAAAAACATTAATCTTCATTGTCTTTTATCTTTACAAAGTTATCAATTTACTTCTAAATTGATCACTTGGTAAAGATAAATGTTAATAAGTACTTACTCATTAATGGAGGTAAAAAATGACTGTAGGAGCATATAGCTCTGTAGGGGCAGCCAGCAGATCGCGAACAAAGCCACCACAAGCACCAGCATTTTTATGACCTGCAATCAAAGGAAATTTAAATATATATTGTTTTTTTTTTTAAAAGGCGGCGGCTGCCGGAAACTTTTCTCGACATAAAATTTGCGTTTTTACCAGTTGCTTTTGTTTGTGTGAAAAACCATGTACCTACTTCTTTCTCTAGTTGATTAATAATAATAATACAATTTGCAAAAAAATTGCCTGAAAAGTATTTCCGTGCCAGTTTTATCCAGTAATCCAATGAGTGGTTTTAAAGTTTTCCTTAACACGCAATGCTGCAATTATTGTAACATCGTCCCTACCTACATCCTTCATGCATTTTTTTTTATCATTGATCATTGAACTTTAAATAATATTTAATACGAACAAATCTCGTAGTACAATCTGTTAAGCGAATAACGAGTATCCGAAAAGTGATAAATATGGATGAAAAAGCACGATACATTTTCTACTACGAAAATTATGTTTCAGGAAAATACGCAATATTTTCCTCAACTTGACATTCCAAACATATGAAATATGTGATAAGTAATATCCGATAAAAGATTTTGCTGTTTACTACACCTTTATAATTATGATAAAATTTTTACCATATCAGGAATCAATCAATAAGACTGATTTTTAAGCATTTGACAAAAATATACATGAGTATTCCTGCTTTGAGTTTAGTTGGATACGATTGACAACTTTTGTCTTAAATTTTAAACCAGTCTCTTTGTGGTTTAATAACATGAATCTTAAAGCAAAGCTTCCCGGTGTGAACTAACCCTTAATTTAAAATGACCTTAGACGATACATTGGAGTCTGTTAATGGCTAACACATTTCATCTGTCAGTTCTAGCAATCATAAAATAGTATATTAAAATAACATCCATTACTTTCTTTTTATGTACCTTCAAGATAAGTAGTATATTCCGTAAACGACATTGCGTATTGTGCAATGGGAATACAAAACAACAGGTTTTTTTCTATTAAATGAGGGTCCATGACTTGTGTATGCTACGTTTCTTGGGTGGCTTCCAGAGAGGCTTTAAAAGCTAATGTAATGTTTTCGGTGTTTTACCCAAAATAATAAAAAAGTAATTTTATTCTCTTACGTAGTATAGCAGTGAAAAGGAAAAAATATTAAAGTTTTGCAAAGGATTTTTTATGGTCGTGATACTAATACCGCGAATGCATTAATGTTATGTTTTTTTTATGTAAGAAAGAATTTTATTTTTGTGTCGCCAAAAAAGACATCGATCTAAAGGTGCGTCCTCATTGAGTGCATTCGCCTGTAATGAGCATGCGGGCACATAGAATTTCTATGGACGACAAATGCTCATTCAAGGCGATTGCACGCAGTGAGGACGCACCATGTGATCAATCGTGCTGGGACTCACCTTTTTCTTATTCTTCATGTGGTTTGCGTCCCGCAACTCCTGCGCATTGCCCGGCGCGCGCGCTCCCCACAGCTTCATTGCCATGTGCGCGTACGCGAATGTGATCACGAACAGCGGGATCACGTACTGGACAAAAGAAAATATTTGTTAGAAAAAGATGATGCGCGCGAATAACATGCGCACACATAGATTATCTATAAGTAGAGGAGACACAATTAGCTTATAAAAACATAGGATTATCTATGCACGCACTGATCGCGAACGAATGCTAGTGAGGACGCACCTGAAGATTATATAATTTTAAAATCACATTTATTACACATTTATTACATTAATCACATTAATATGTTACAGAACAGAAAATAATCCTACGTGCATAATTAAAGAACAATTTATGTTTTGTATTTGATTGTGATTTAATATTTGCGAATATTTGACATGTATCCTTGTTCACTTCCATCGAAATGCAATTCTTATATACCTATCTGCCATCCAATATCAATACACGCACATAATAAATCAAATAATATTGGATAGCAGATATTTCATAATATGTTCTTTGAAAATAATGAATATGTCTTGTAGATAGAAACGGAAAGGCATCCATTAGCGCTTGAATATTTTGCAGGCAATTAAAATATTCTGCTTCAAAAACGTTACCTATCTTTTATAGGTAATTATGGTATAGACAAAACGTGCTTTTGCAACGTTGATTCTAATTATTATGTTGCACTTTAGCATACAAATAGTTATCATTGAAATAGTTTTACATCTCGAAGGAATAAAACATGCCACGTTGTATACTACTTGTGACAATTCGGCACTCCTCTGATAAAGGTAATTATTTTAATTGCTGCTTTCAGTGTAATTGCGTATGGTCTAATGGTTACCGAAATTAGGAAAATTTTCCGAAAGTTAGATAATAATAGAAAAAATAAAGGTATTATGAATCAATTTATTGAATGCCATGAAAATAAATATATAAAGAAATAAAATAAATTTTACATTAGAAAAAAAACTATAGTGTAGTATTTTCTCATTTATTTTTATTAAGTTATATTTCTGAAATGAAAAACTGAAGATACTACAAAGATCTACCTATATTATATGCCCAAAACCTTTTTTATCATAGATTTTTCTTTATTTTGGATATGTTGTTACAAGATAATGACTAAAAATGAATGCTGTCATTATTATTTTTCAAAATTCGGGGTCGTTTCCGACACGGTGGGATTTACTGCAAGGAAAAAATTTGTTTGGGAAACTAATCTGACAAATCTGTAAGTATGGGTAACTTAAGAATAACTTACCTGAAATATGTACAACAGTAGCCTATATATTGTTAACGAATTAAATCCAAACTCGCTTGGCTGGCAGAATGGTTTCTTATGATACAATAGTGTCCCTGCAAAAAAAAAAAAACTTATCTACACTATAATATTATAAAGTGGAAATATTTGAAAGATTCAGAAAGCTAGTTAAGTATTAAGTAGCCGAATAAATCTCGTAAACATTTTGCCATCCATCAAATTAATTTTGTCAAAGGAAAATTTTAGATGTTTTTTATATAATTTAATATGTCAATCAGTTTTAGCAGCGTTCATTTATTTTTTGTGAAATTGCTTTCCTTGTCCTATCAATCAAATTGACACCTTCCTACATGATAACAAACAATTTCTTAGTTTTGATTTAACAGTAAATGGATTGCACCCAGCCAGATAAATACTCAGTCCATATTAATAATCAGCTCTAGCTTGAGAATGACACCAACTTTGAGTTAGTATTAAAAATGACATATCAGTACAAAACGGCCTGCCAAATCCATACTTAATATTGCCCTCAATCTTGAGATCGCTTCATAAATACGAGCCTATGATTAAAATAATGCTCACTCACCTGGATCGAACTCGTCAGCCATGACAACTTCCCAGGACATTGCCATGGGGGCAGCCAGCGACAGTGCTAGTACCCAGATAAGTACTATGATTACCTTCGCCACCCTCTTCGACGTGTGGGCACTGAAACAAAAATATATACATAAGAACCAAACGGAAACCAATTGAGATATTTTTATTTATATATTTTTTTAAGATTTATGTTTTTATTGCCTTAGAAAAAGGAGGCTAAAAGCTCATAACAATTCGCAAAAATTTAATTTCGCGGTTTGCCTAAGGGCAAATGGAGTGCATCATTCTCGGTGTAAAAAAAGATAAAATCGTATATGTTTCACGACGCACAAATTAGGTTAATAAGAGGAAGAAAAATCTGCTAAAATCAAGTTAAATTTGGCGGAACAAATCTGCTCTGAAAAGATGGGTTGAATTTACGCAAACATATTACTAAGCTAATTTAATATTTTGGTCCTGCTAAAAGCTTTTGCAGGCACATAAATAACTGGTAGGTAAGTATATTACTCGTATATGCATTATTGTACTCGTATATAATATAACTTGAAGCAATTTCGAGAATGTATTTTAAACCTATTAAAAAAAGCTACACGGTTTGAAAGTGCTCATTCATCACTCCCAAATCTCCTTAAGCTACAAACTAGAATCTAGTCTGTATCTAGTCTATATCTAATCTAGTCGCTAGATATAATAGTAGGTAGTACCTAACCTAACAGTACTTTAGCTAGTTAACTAGTGGATTTAGCTACATCACTCTAATCTCAAATCTCAAAATATATACATCACTCTAATCTCAAATCTCACATTCTAATCTCAATATAATTTGTATCCTTGCTTAAGCTCAGAGCTTAGATACTCAATATAAGAAGTTTAATTGAAATCCGTTCAGTGGTTCTTGCGTGAATCGCGAGCAACAGCCTAACTTTGTGCATAAAAAAATCCATTAGAAAAAGCTACGTTCAACTTTTCAGTTTCATTCAAAATAGATTCCGACGATTGTGTTGTTTTCTTTTTCCGTCGAATACGTTTTCAGGTAAAACTATTCGATGAACGATGGTGTCAGAGTTTAAAATCGTAAATTGATGAGACGAAGATCTATTTAAGCCTGCTGAGGATTATGTCTCTATTTAAGCCACGAGACAGCACTCGTTAAGCCAAGTCAGAGGTCATTTAGTTGAATAGAAATCTTTGAATACAAAGTTGTACTAGAAATAGGTAACTAATAGCTAAGCTAACTTAAGTGATGGTGGCGATATATTAACTAAGTATTTGAAATCTTGTTGAGTACTCTATAGAAGAAGAATACATTTATTTGTCTTATCAGTTTGAATGAAACGGTCATGTTTAAACAGATTAAATGAACACAAGATAACCTACAAGATCGTCAAAAGCTTGGTGAAAGGCGTTTTCGATTGCCAATTTGTCTGACAATTTATTAATGATGGTAATTTCACAAAGAAATTAGTAGCGTAACGTAGTTGTGTCAAAGATTGTCAACACGTTTAGCCAAAATTACAATAACTACACTGAATCCCTCGTCTCCTTCCACCAAGTGGAATGTTAATTATTTTATTTATTTTACTTTATGCAAATAAAAGTATCCGCACCGCACTCTGTACCTATGCATTTCGGATAAAAATAAAACAGATGTTTTTACTTCCACTAAAATATTTAATGGCACCATTATTGCCACTCCAGTTGCTTATTTCAAGGTTTGTTGTATCCGGTAGAAGAATATAAAGTTTTATCAGGAGCTTTATTATTTCTGAATCACTCGAATCGAAATTCAGATTCCAAGGAGTAGTTTTCACAAATTGTAAAATCGCATGCAAATGTTATTATTTTGTATGCGCATTTTTCTTCAAGTCATTCAAAAATAGGGCTCCAGATAATATCTCTATCCCGCTCCAATGTTTCAAAGCTAAAAAAAGGTTGGTGTTGGTGTTATTTACAGGGTAACATTTTTTATCACAAAGAGAACCATTTTTTACTTGGATTTTTACTTGGACATCATAATTTATTTGAAGTCTATTTTGTGGCTTGAACATCAAAAAGCGGGTGGCAAATAAAATCATTCTGTTATTTTCAAATGAAAGGGCATTTTAACGTTGTTAGTGAAAAAAAATTACCTATTAGTGTAATGAATTTACGATGTTAAATTTATAACAAAAAGCAAAGATTTTATTTTCCCTTTCAAGCTAATTGCTGAGATTTCTCGGTTTATTCACGGCAATGCTATTATTATTGTTTTGTAGAAAAGAATCGGATAGTTTTTGTTATTGTTTTTTTTTTCTATTTTGGGACTTTTCTATTATTCGTAAAATGGGAGTATTTTGTTTTTCTTCGAGTATTATAAATTGGGTGTTTTAATACCTATTATGATATCAGAGGACTATATAGGATGACCATTCGTTAAAAAATATGTAAATCAAATTAATGTTATTATAGGGTACTTTGGTACTTTATTTACAAAAAACATGGAACATTTTATTTAGTTTATTTTATTACCAAAAATGATAAGTAGGTACTTAATATCGTAACCTTTCGATTCTTCTTTTGATAAAATGAAAAGTAAACCTTTTCTGGTTAGGTACATAAAAATATTTAATTAAAAGCACAGGAAACCTTTGGTAGGCTGTTTGATAATATTCAAATGCTTGAGAAGATAAATGTTGCCATTTTGCATCGTAACAACAACGCTTCCTATTATAATAAAGGTAACCTTACCCACAATGAATCTTCGAAAGCTACACCAAAGGAAAGTCTAGGTACCAAGAAACTTTAAATAATGAAATTCAGAGATTAACTTCATAAATTTTATAGAAAAGAAAATAATAAAGTTTAATCCGAGTCAATGGACTTTTGTATTTGTATTACTTCCGTCCATTTCTTCAAGTGTCGAACATTCCGCTAGAGGCAGCCTAGAGGTAAATAGTCTAACAATCACAGATTTGAGAGTTTTTTAAGTTTTCTTTTTTAACATTCCGCTCATGTTCCACTATTTCAATTTCAAAGCTTTTTAATTTACAAAACGGAGTTTTACAGGAAGCTTCACTACGTATTTATTTACGTAAGTAATAGTAGCTACGCCATTCATCTTACTGAGAGGAGCCAAAGACCTTCTAACCACAGAAGACTCCTCTAACATAGGAAATTTTAGCTTTATATTTTACCTTTGATGTTAATTTTTTTTTTGTTTGTTTGTTTACTTTTTATTTCGTCATGTCCGTCCATCCATATGCCCTGCTTCTATTATAATCTCAGCTTTTCATCCTTTCGACATGTTCTCTAATATCGGGGTTCACTTTAGAAAAAAATCTTGTAGAACTTAAGGCCCGTATCGATAATCAGCACTCAAGAGTGACAGCGAGTTTAATTTCGTATCAGAAATTTCATTTCAGTACTAAACGACCTGTCAAATCCATACTTAATATTGCTCTCAATCTTGAGATCGATTTATAAATACGCGCCTAAGAGTAACATTTCTTTGACGTGTCAAATGGAGTAAAGAAATGGAGTCAATTTTAGTGAATGAGTCTCTGTCAGCAGCGCAGTGTCTACTAGCGACTCTCATTAATACCAGATCCATTACTCTTTCAGGTGGAGAGCATCAGAATATAGAATAGGTAGGGGAACCGTTTGAACTGACGTTCAAACTCGTAAATATCAGAGTGTTAAAAAGTACTGCATTCCTTTAAATCAATGTTCTACTAATGATAACAAACAACTTTCGCAAAGCAAAAGTTATTAGCATGAAATAAATTTTGCATTGTCCATACAAAATTCCAGATGAACAGAGCATCTTTGTATGGAAAAGACGATTCTTTTATTACAGCTAAACTTTTTGTGCTTTGGGAAAGTTATTTGGTGTCATCAGTAGAACATGTGGTTTAAAGGAACACAGTACTTTTTTTTACTTTTTTTACACCCTGTATGGCGAAACCCCAATCAAGGTGTATTTTTACAAGTAGGCAGGTACTTTTTTGTATTTGTATCATATTTTATATAGAGACCAGCTGGTTTTCAGAGGTTAAAAGTTTATCATAAAACTTTTATCCAGACGTCTCATCGGTGCACCCGGTGATCCGAGGGTTGGCAGTTTTTTTTTTGTTTAGAGAATAATTAAGCTTGGCTATTCAGAGAGTCAATGCTGTGAGCCTTTTGGGAACCATGCCTCGATGTGATGATCGATGATTTTTTTTAATCTATTAATCTGAACTTTAAGTGTACCTTTTTGTAATTGTACTTAGTTATTATTTCATAGAACTTGTACGTCTGAGTATTTTTATTTTTTATTTTTAAGAAAACAATCACAGATTTAACCTGTAGAAACTCTCTGAAACAAAATCAAACTGAAAATCTTTGTATCACAGACACAGAAAGACTATCTTACAAAGAAATACGTTTGAAGACAACCATCTCAAATTCTAACAGCGGACCTAAAACAATAAAACTATTGATAGAAACAGACAGATAAAATAACATTTTTTTTCTTCCTCTTTCTTATTTCTTTATTTTTACGCTACCTTTTTAAGAATAGATACCTACTAGCTATTCATACTGATAGCTTTAGAGATAATGTTCTTCAGACATTCAAATAGGTCTATTTAATAAAATACGACCGCAATTTGATTTGTATGAAACTGTTCTTTAATGCAAACGACGACGACGCAACTCAATTCCACAAAACGTTTTCATGAATAAAGTAATATATTTTTTTATGACTAGGCTTACTAATGACTTTTTAACCCCTGAAAATGATTTAAATACATACTATATCATATTTTGTGCGAAGAACTGTAAAATGGTATTGTAGCTAGCTTGTTTTAGGGAGATCCATACATTTTTTAGGCAGAGCGGAAACGACCTAAACAAAGGTCGTTCCGCCATGTCTGACAAGTTTTGAGGGTTATTCCAGATTTATTTGAATATTTGTCAGCCCGTCGCCTAAATTAAAATACTGAAACCGAATCGCTTAGCTGATTTTTACAGCATACCCGGCAGGAGATGCAGCTGGCAAATTCTATGTTTTTCTATCATTACCAGTCTAGCATGGAAGTTAAGTTTTAAGGAGGTAACTAGGTAGTTAGATATGGCATACATTTTTTTGTATTGTATACAAAAAAAAAGAAAAGGTGCGTTTAGTTTATTATAATTATAAATCAAAGCTTAATTTTATCTTTCATTAAAAGTTACTACACACTTCCGCATTTTAGTCTGCATGATCTCACTTACGGAGAGTGCAAATTTTATTTACATTTCTCGTTGTTCGGAAAGTAGGTCATTGTTTACCCAAACATCCCCAGGTTTGAGGAAACAATGCTTGCTATGTTTTAATCTTCTTGGAAATTCTTCCTTGCGAGTCGATGGAAAAATTAAATTCTACCTATATATGAAATAAACATATTACTAATAGAGCTTTTCAACTTGTCGGGTTTATAATGCGGTCTACTAAAGGTTTCAAACGCCCATCCACAATACTAACACTTTATTATAGTTTAGTGAGAAGTATATTAGAATATGCTGCAGTTATTTGGTCTCCTTGTTATTTAGTACATGATAATAGTATTGAGAGAGTGCAAAAACGTTTTCTAAGAATGCTTTGTTTTAGATATCATTTTGGTCGTACTCTATATCATTATACTGATAGGTTGAAACAATTTAATGTTACTTCTCTCTCTGTCAGACGTAAACGAACAGATTTAATATACTTACACAAAATTCTTCATTCAATTCTCGATTCATCATCCCTGCTCTCTCAATTGAATATTAATACTGCACATAACCTCCGTAAACCCAGAACCTTTTTGCTCCAAACATACACCAACAATACTTCCTACTATAATCCAGTTGTTAGAATGTGCCGTCTCTACAACGAGACATCTTGTAATCACGAACTTGATATCTTCGATTCACGGCCTTACTATTTTAAGAAGGCTGTTACAGATGTCCTCAAATAAGCTACCATCCAAATTTAGAATAAGTACAAACTTTTTTAAGATCACTTATGTGATTGATTTTTTAAAAAAACCTAAATTTTGTTTTGAAAATGTTTATTGTAACAATTTTATCATGCTGGGTAAATACGTTTAGGGTCTCAATCTAGTTTAGATATAAATGTACAATTATTTCATTCATGTACCGATTGTCACCTGTTGTATTTTCCGAATAAACTAAAATAAAATAAAAATAAATTTAAATTTCAGTGTATCAAAAGCAATTTCAAAATATTATTTATATTTATCTTAGCCAAGTCATGTCCCTAACCTTATCCCGTATCTCACGGGGTCGGCTAACTAATCTAGGGGATTGAACGAGGGTACTGGTTTTTACACAGAGCGACTTTCATCTGACCTTCGCAATCCAGAAGGGAAAACAAACCCAATCCAGACCTAATCCTCTGATCTTAAGCTTTACATAAACGTTAGTTAAGTAGCATTATAAAAGCTTATTAGAACTAACGATCCATTTTCATCCGCTTTGCGTATAATTAATACCTGTTACCATATAAGTAGGCACCTCACATAATTAACATACTCATCTCATGTGCTTCTACTTCCGTAACAGCTTTGTATAATAATGGTTCTTTTTCAGTTTAAATTATGGCGCTTAGTGCACTTACAAGATCTTTGAATAAAAATCCAATTATAAAGCATTCAGATGGTGCAGACCACCCATTTTTGATAATTTATTTTTGTTTAGTTACCTTTACTGAGTGCAAATAACTGATATAAAAATTGTGGTCATGTTTAGACTCGTATGCCGTAAAGGGTTATGTACAAGTTGTGCTCGTCACGTTACGTCATTGTATACATTCGTAATACCTTATCTCTAGTAATAATATAATAGGTAGCTGTGGAGTGACATCCCATGTTTCCTGCTATAACAATGTAATAATGACAAAATTATATTTCAGCGCGACGTGAAAAAGAAGTTTGTCGTAAAATGTACGTTGTTATGATATGACGACGCGGAGGGCAAAGTTATATAATGGGAAAAATATTTTAATGAATATTTTTATGACTGTGTTTGTTTTATTTCTATCTGAAAAACTTAGGCGGAATGTCACAAGCAACGAAGATTTCGAAGAGTTGAAAAAATAGAAGGACACATCCGGAAGCCACGGTTAGAAGCGCGCTAGTTACGTTTCGCAAAAATCAAAAAAGTCTGCTTCTACTTATTTATAAGTATTTGAGAAAATGAAAGTTTATGTTTTCAAATAAAAAAAAATACAGTTGTTCAAGATTTTAAGTTAAAAAAAATTCTGTCATCATACTGAAAAAAAAAAAATTTGTTACAGTATTCGCCATTATTAAACGATAGGATCAAAATTATATCCATTATCTAGGTAGTATTTTTTAACTAAACAGTACTTACGCAACATCGGATTGCTACGTGTCAATTCAAAACATTTCAAAGACAGACATTGCGAAAGTACGGATAGTAATTGTCAATTTGTTTGTCAATTTTACAAATTAACTGCGAGAAGTTTATTTTATTTTATTTTACTAGCATTCTAGGACGTTCACTTTTTAAACAAAATTCACACTTTTACACGTTAGCTTTGTGTTCCCGCCCGAGGAAATAGAAACTATGACCTCCGGACCAGGAGCCCAAGGCAGGAATCAGATCACCTGATTGTCCGAAAAGAAAAAGGATTCCGTGCTTCGGAGGGCACGTTAATGCGTCGATCCCGGTCGCTGTCTTTGACAGTGGTCGTTACATAAACCATGTCAGTGCCTTATGCTGTGCTATTAGGCGGTTTAAAAACTCTGACACCAGGGTTCATCGGGTCGATCGACTCGAATCACACGACAGAAGGAGAACTCACCTGAGCGGTGTGATGATGGCCCGATGCCTGTCCACGGCGATTGCAGTCAGCGTGAATACACTCACGTTCACACTCAGCGCTTGGACGAACGGACAGAACGGACACATGAAGTTGGGCAGCAGCCATCGCTGCAGCAGAGCTGCTTGGAACTGCAACAAAAGTAGTAGTAGTAGAAATAATTTATCATATACCTAAATATTACGCAAAATGATCGTATTTTTATAAAACATTTAAAGAAAATGTCATGTAGGTACTTCAAAAAATTAAAAGCGCTTTTCTGCTGCTCTCAGAAAGATAAGTAGCACTTAATCGTTACCTACGTCGTAGCAAGTATTATAAAATAAACCGTAGCATCTTTGCTACACCGCGTAGTATATTTTTACAGTAAAACTTGAAACTAAAACTTTGATTAGGTAGGTATGTTTTGTAGCGCCAGTTTGGCTGTATACAACGTGTTACAAAAAGGGTATATGCATCGAGAAAGGTGTGAATCTACCCATGAAACTAAAAATTTTGCCCTTCCATACAAAATGCATCAGCTGATAGCGCAATTAGTATGGGAAGTCAATTTTTTTATTTTCGTTTTACGCCTTATGTTCCTAAGTAAGGGAAAGTTGTTCAGTTTCATGGGTAGATTCACACATTTTAGGATGCATAATACCCTTTATGTTACACGTTATATCAGAGCAGTTACATCCGTCGCGATTTGGCAACTACCCACAGAACTAGCATGTTTTCAAACCTTTCTTCTTCTTATCGAGTTGCGGTTTTTAGAGCTAAAGAACTACCCGAAGAACCATACAGTTTAAATAACAAAGGTAAATTTATATTTTAGTGACTTACTTGGAATGGAACAGCGAATAAACCTATGACTATGTCTGCTAGCGCTAGATTGGCTATGTAGCAGTTGGTGACGCTCTGCATTCGTCTCGAAGTGGCAACTACCCACATCACCAGTAAGTTGCCGACTACAGCCAGGACTGATATCGAGCCGTAGAGGAATGAGAGCAACACTATCATGCTCGTTGGTACGTCGTATAGCGTGTCTGTAACAATATTTTGGAGTCAATGGGAGTAAAAGGGGAATACATGTGGGCGTCCAAGTTAAATGGGGGCAGTTGTTTATTTATGGCTCTTAGTTTCCGAGATAAACGCGGCGCTCTATGGCCGAAATGAAAGGACATTTCGGGGATTGCGCGTTTTGTATTTGCCAATCCGCGAAGTGTGCCTTTATTCTGGCCAATGGGCTATTTTGGAGATTGTGCGTAACATAATATAAAAGATACAGGATTATTGAAGGCAGCCTTACCCTGTGTTTCGTTGGTTCCATTAAATCCTAAATAATAGTCTAGTAAGGAGTTATTCTTAACCCAGTCTGCATCGTCGTCTGAAGAATTAGATGCACTGAAATAAGAAAAACCTAATTTATTTATTTAAAAACATTAAAGTAGAATACAAAAATAAAACGGGACGCAGTAAATCGATAAGAATTTTACTATGATATTATTGTATTAGGTAAGTAAGACCTACTTATTATTCAAACACTAGTTTTCCACCCAATAGTTTCAAAAGCTGAATGAGTCTATTCCCGTTGCAATAAGTTATTTTCCTACGGTAAAAAGTTCATAATTTTAGCTTTGGTGCAAGAATCTTAAATATCGCTTAAATTGTTTTATACGTATCTGATAAACAAAAGCTTTTATCTTTTATGTGTTTTATGGTAAACATTTTTCAATAAAAAATGCATATTATAGTTTTGTAATACAGTTCCAACCAAATTTATTATTGCACAGCAACAAAAAACATTGCACTTACATGGGATTACAATTTAAAATCCTCTTGACATCTCATATCCTGCTTTTCATTCATTTTAAAAGTAGTATGTAAATATTATTCCCCAACCCACAACCCGCACTGTATTGTTAATTATTTTTTAATACGACAAGAGCTTTACGCTCTAAAAGCCTGGACTAAAATTGAACACTCCTCTTGTTTTTAATATCTGGAACGTGGTAATTGAAGCTACAAAATTGCTAGCTGACTACCTACCTATATTATAAAAGATTTTATTAACTTTCTCTGCCAATTTATATTTCCGTTATCTACAAAAAAACATCTAAAAATTGCGTTAGCGCGTTTCACAACTTCTCTAAACTGTATTATTGATTTATGACAGATATGTCAATTTGAAGTAGGATACAACTATGTCAATTTACAATAATTTGAGCTTAGAATATGTTTTAGGGAAAATCTCATTTCAATCTTTTTATTTAAGGTAAGGTTTAACAGTTTGAATATGGATGCGCTAGATAAGAACCCTGAATGTTAAATTTAATCCACCCAGAGTTCTAATGAATTAACAACTTTTTAGGCCTTTCCAGTGAAGGCTCGTGGGGCTTGTAATGAACTGATGATGATGATGAGACCCTTAGTTCCAAAGTGCTTATCTAAAATCCGGTCACACGCAGCTCATCCGTCATTAAAACTACACATAGGACGGTATAATATACCAACGTACATACTTATACCTATATTATGATACCTATCTATTTTAGTGGGCAGTGTTCCGATTTTCATTAGGTCAGCCCGTAAATAACTTTGGCAGGCCTATACCATTCTGATGGTGATGAATCTAATCAACAACGTGTGAATCAACATAAAACATTTTCAATTCACGAGTGAAACCACAGTACCTTCTCAGATTGTTATAAATTCCTTTCTTTACACATCCTACACAAAAACACTGCTGATAGGTAGAGACAAATTACACATTTTGCGCCGATTCAAAATTGCTCGGAAAATCGACAATGATCGTTGGTAACGTAAGTAGATAAGTTTTCGGAAAACTTATTTTTGCACAAACAAATTTTAGACCTTATGGACAAAAATTAAGACAGAATTTTAGATGCGAAAACCCCACTACACCATTCAATGCTCAAGATGTTTGCCGCGAGCTACACTATAGGTACCTACTTGCATTAGAAATCATAGCATGTTTCTTATTCTTAAAGTACTTATTAGTAGGTACTAAACCTATAGCAGATAAACTGGTGGAACGGCGCCTGAAGTGGTTTGGACATATTCAGAGACGACCACAAGATCACATGGTGAAAGTAGCTATGGATATGCCCACGACGACGCGAAGACGCGGAAGACCCCCCACCACTTGGTGGACGACGGTTCCAAGGGACCTGAAAGCCGCCAGTTTAGATCCACAGATGGCACTAAATCGTGCAGAGTGGAAGAAAAGGACAGGGAAGGCCGAGCCCAAGTAAAAGGTCCAGGAAGAAGAAGAAGAAGGTTCTAAAACATTAAATCAGAATAGAGGCCAGCTTAAGTCATGTGCATACATAATGGAAGGGCAGAAATAGTAAACTATCCCTAACGAAGTGGGTTTGCGGCCATCGTCAGTATCTTATGGAGGATGCTTAGTAACCCTAACTACAGTTAATAGTAAGGGTACTCTTAGAAGGGTCATTATCCTTAAACTATCGAGAGTTTTAATATAGCTTAAATACTTACACAGATATTGGTACTTATTATCTATCTGATTTTCGTACCAGACACTGTTTACGTTACAACATTGTGAAAATATACTCAAAATTTAATTCCATCATCTTCATTTAACTTAAAAGTGTGTACCAAATATACTCGTAGAACTCTCGTTAAGATACTGGTTACGTATTGTTAATTATGTTTTAATTACTGGTTTGGAAATGTGAAACCGTCAAACATTGATATTAAACCATAATATAGAGGCCTAGACCTTCAAACTTTACTCATTAATACGAAGCCATAAACCCGACGAGAGTTTATTCAAGTGTTCATTAAATTTTACCTAAAAAAAGGTAGACCATTTTCTATTTGGCCAATTTAGACCCATAACTTCTTTCTACATACAAATTTTCACACCAATAGCATCAATAGAATGGTTTTGTGCATAAAAAGAATTCTAACTACTACTAAGTATTATACCATCTAAAAGCTAAGTTTATCGATAAAGGGAAGCACGGTCAGTTCATGTTTAGATGCTCTTAAATTGTCTCATTATGTCTTATGACATGTCTTGCACATAGAAGGCTTTAGATGTTCCCTGACCTGAAGCTCATAGAAATAATATCTAGTAACGTGGGTATAAAAAAACTTAAACGCTTCAATATAATTTTATCGTTCAATTTATTTTATCTTGTCTTACACTTTCTATCGTAACATATACCTAGGTACACAATGGATTCTACATAAAGTACTATTCAATTTTTATCACCATACCACACTAGGCTTTAAATATATCGGTGACCGCACCGATGACCGATAGGTATTGCTATAAAACTTCCTAACAGATTACGTCGATGGAACCAATATAGATAAGGCCATGGAAAGTTTTAGACATTTATTTATTGCCGAATATCCATCAACAGGACACTTAATTATGGCACTTTGTCACTTCCATTATTATCGCGATAAATCTAGGCGTCACCAGCATAGGGGCTATCGAATGACAAAACCAAGGTCAAAATGCATTTGATAACAAAATCATTTCTATCACACATAAATGCATTGTAAGAGCTTAGTAAAAAACAGGCGAAATATAAAATGGTATGTCATGATACAGTATGACCTAGAAGAAATTAAATACGATTCATAATTTAGATTATAATCACAAAACATGACGTTAAAAAATTCTAACCAAGGTGTACTAATTAAAATTAAACTTACTTACTTATTAACCAAAACATGAAACTATGATTATTACTAAACATAATAATTTATTATTCCAAATCACGCGAAGTAATGAAATAGTTTTCCTCAAAACAAAATCAAAATAAATATTTCCGAAAATCATTAAAGTTTGATATCAAGCGTGTTCAGAGAAATAGTAAAACGTTTTGTGGCCGAAACAGCTGCGTTTCTCGATTTTTCGGTTTCACATCAACATGATCATGTCTATTGGACGACTGTTTTTGTTTTCTTAACCTTCCTACGATATAAAGAAGCTAGTTTATTGGTACAGCGAACGCGGATGGGATTACTAAAAAAACCTACGCACGATAGATGCAAATAGTCTACTCGTTCAGAAATATTTTTTCTTTGTTTCTGTATTTCATCTTCGGATTTTCATGTTCCAAATTATCATGTCTCAGTCGGTTAGGACTTAATCTCTTGAACTGAATTCAAAATATGCCCGCCTTAATCTATTCGCAACCAAAATGATTGCTTTGTGTAAGATTTTGTCTCTTTGGACATTTCGTTAACAGTCTTAAGTAAATATTGGACTTTTGATTGGATAGAAGATAGAATTTTTTGTGAGCTTAGAGTAAATACTCTTACATTTTATTTTAGATGTTTTGATTCAGTGTTTGAAAGTGTTTGAAGTCAATCAAAGATTATTTTTTTATTGAAGAAAACGATACCCTTATCGAGCTATACGAAAAACATCATGCGTGGCCATAAATTCCGAGGTTTAGCAGCTCTCGTCCTTGGACTTGCTTGCAAAGACCGTGAAAGCAGAGCCGCACCTTGCGACCCCGCCCTAACACAGCTTAATGAAGACGTTGGTAACTAAGCCTCATATTACGAATAAGCCGTATGAACATAATATCTTCGTATTCTTCGCATAATACCTATGACATTAATTTGAATTTCAGTCGCTTCAAACATGGTAATAATTTATAATTTTAGGAGTTCTTAATTTATGAAAATATTTTACAAAAACGTTTTAATAATGTTCTAATATTTTTGACGTGGTAACGTCTAAATCGATGAACACCGGCTGCATGCACGAACAAGATGACGCAATGTACGTAACGCTTTGTACGTTACGTTACGCTTGTCACGTTAAACTATCGTCCGCGTAAACCGCAGACAACCAAGTCTTTTTTTCTTAGTCAAATCTGTTTCATTTTATTTAATAGATACCTAATACTTACTTTAAACAAAGACGGTGAGTCCTTTTGCAAACAAAATGAGTAATCTAAAAAATATACCTTGTATCAATCAACAGCGAATATGATGATTACATACATATCTAGTAGGTACACCAATTTAATATGGAAATTGCAAAGACATTTGATGTCAAATTATACCTACTGCTATCATTTCAAATACATAAAAGATTCTAAATTCAGAAATTAATCTCTTTAGGTAACATCTAAGTATAACATAGCGGTTTTCTAGAGATTTTGGCTAAATAACTTGTGAAGTCTCTAATACCTAAACATTATTTACAAGCTTAGTGGTAAGTTAAGAGTTCTTAAGGAAGCTTAAGAACTCTTAACTTACCGCTTAACTAGCGCATTTAAATACGTGACATATTTTAGGTAAAAGTACCTCCTCCGGTGTTCTTGAAAAAACTTTGCGTAAATGAATTACTTCCCTCGAAAAGACAAAACCAACTTTGTTTAACCTTAATTAAAAGGTTTATCCCTAAAAATATAACATACCTAAGTATGACATAATTTTATTTACGATAAATTCTGTTTTGCTATGCCATAGTAATTATATTAGAAAATAATTTTATTTTTTGTTTATTTGTTTTAAATACCTATAATGATTCCATCCATGAAGCTAACACGCAAAATAGGCGCAAATAGAAGGAAACCAGCCCCTTATACCACCGTACTATATGCAGCAACGAATCTTTAAAAAACTTTTTCACCACAGAAAGGATACCTATAATCTATGAGATAAGTTTGCTTTTTACTGAAGGAAATAATAATCAATCCTATGGAAAAAAAACTGAGCGTAGATGAAATGAAGAGGGTTATTATTATCTGTCTAGCCTTTTCCTGTAGTACCTATTTCAAGAGGTCGGCTACGTAACCTAGGGGATTGAAAGGATACTGATTTTTACACAGAGCCATCTGACCCTCGCAACCCAGAAGGGAAACCAGAACCAATCCTAGATAAGGCTTTTGCCAGGTTAGTGGCAAACCCAGCTGTCGAAGATTCCAAGCCGGCAAATGGAATCTGACATGGCTTAACGACTAACAAACGGATTATTAATTAGGGCTAATCAAACATAAAACATTTTATGAACATAGTACCTAAATTTACTAAGTAGTTATTTAAGCCGTGAAAAGGTCCACTGAGTTCTTTTGAAATTAGTGATGTATGTAGAGTAGAACAAATCACATTCAAACATAATTATTATATAGGTACCACAATTATGCATCGGCCAAGAATTCCATTTACTTAATGAGATCGATATCTAATAACTCACTCGTAGGAAATGTATCAAGAGGATACTTAGGCCCGTTTTTATAATCAACTCTCAAGAGTGACAGCGAGTTTGAGTTCTTATCAGAAATGTCATTCCAGTACAAAATTACCTGTCAAATCCGCACTCAATATTGCTCTCAATCTTGAGATCGCTTTATAAATACGAGCCTTAGTCGATAATCAAGATAATACTCATCCGATAATTACGGCAAGATCACATTATACATCGAGAACAAAATCAATTTCTTCTTAGGATTTCTACTTAGTAACATTTAGTTTATGTAAATAAAGCACAAATACTAGTATCCAATTAATTTTAAATATACGAATATATTTTTAAGTCTATTTACTACTTATCATCTACCTAAAAATAAACTTAGTCACCGAAACATAAATACATCAATTCCAGTTGATATTATAAGCTCCTGTCTGATTTATTTGAACGCCATTTTTCTTTCATCAAGCTGAAAACCTATTATAGTATTCGCAATGACTTCAGGTAGGCTCATCATCATCGCATTGTACTGCGCTGTGAGTACAATGCGAAACAATGGCTATGATTTATGTTAGTTATGTATGACCCTACCCTTTAATTAAGTGCCCATTTAAAAATATTCATACCTTTATTTCGGGTAACTTTGTCAGCGCGGTAATTAATTACTTACAAGTCAATAAAATATAATTCACTGAAATCTCTATTATTCGTAGTAGCATAGGCGAATAGTAGATAGATACAGAAGTATGATTACTCTAAGATTACCGATAGGTAGGTAATAGAAATCAGATAATAATCCTATAAGTAAGATCAAAGGCACAATCAAAGGTCAATATTCCTTTATCTTCTTCAGTCGTATTTATACAGGCTGCTCTAAATCACAGACCAAGGTATTCCCATGTACCATCTGATGTGAATGGGAGTAATAAAATCAAGCAGCAGTGTTTTCATAGTTCAATGAAAACGCAGTTTATTAGAACCAGACCACAACTGTATCCGGTTTCTTCATACCGTTTAGGGTTAGTTCACACCGTTAAGCGACGCGACGCGGCGTGATGCTGCTTGAAAATGCATCTCGTTGTACCACGATGTGACAGGCTGCACCGCGCGGCTGCTACACCGCCCGGAATTTTCGAGCTGTGTCAATGAAATATCAATCCTTTTGTATCTTCTTCTTCTTCTTCAAGTGTCGTCTCGTCTCCTATTGGACGTTGGCAACCATTACGGCGATTTCAATTTTCGGGAGCGCTGCTCGTAACAAATGAGCGGTAGTTTTATTGAACGTAAATTGTCAAGCCATAAGCTTGGACGGCCAGGTCTTCTTCGGCCTAGTAATTTGCCTTAAATGATAAATTGCAATCTTTTTGCATAGTTAATAATAAAGTACCTACTAAATAAAGAATGAGAAAAGAAACAGAATGTTCCGACGGTATAAAAAAGATCGCTGTGATGAAAATTGGGATGCGTTTAAGCATGCGAGAAATCGCTGCAATATGATGGTACGGTCTGCGAAGCGGAAATTTATTCACGATAATATCGCCCAATCATCTCCAGCTGACGTTTGGAAGTTTCTTGGCACTCTGGGAATAGGTAAGGGGCGTGGAAACGTTAACATTCCGAATACCTTCGAGCCTAATGACATCAATCGGCATTTTTCGACATCTGCGATACTGGATCCTAAAATCAAAGATAGTACGCTTAATTTTCTTTCCAATCTTATTCTCTGTAAAAATTCCGACTTCTTTGATTTTAATGAAGTATCTGAGGGTGAGGTACGTAAAATTATTTCAAATATTAAGTCTCAAGCCACTGGATGTGACAAATTAGTCGCCACATGATTGTCTCACTTATAGATTATTTAATTTCACCACTTACTCACATAATTAATTTCTGTTTACGTTCTGGTCAATTTCCTAATATCTGGCGCCAAGCCCATGTCCGACCTCTTCCCAAAATTTCTAATCCCACTCTGTTTAAACACTTACGTCCGATTTCCATACTTCCGTTTTTGTCCAAGGTCCTAGAAGCATGTGCTCATAAACAATTATCAGCTTACATTTTTTCAAATCATCTCCTCAGCCCATACCAGTCAGGGTTTCGTCGGGGACATAGCACTGCTTCCGCCTTGTTAAAAATTACTGAGGACATCAGAGCTGGGATGGATGCTACTAGGGTGACGGTATTGGTTCTTGTGGACTTTTCGAACGCTTTTAATGCCGTTGACCACGACATCCTGTTGTCTGTTCTCAATTGCCTTCAAGTGTCATCGAGTAGTTTAAACTGGTTCTCGTCCTATCTGCGTGGTCGACGTCAAGCGGTACGAGTTGGAGATGCAATTTCTGATTGGTGTGATGTCGGTGCCGGAGTTCCGCAGGGTGGGATCCTTTCTCCATTGCTTTTCTCTATTTTTATTAATCTCATCACTGCGGATCTCCGGTGCTCCTATCATCTTTATGCGGATGATCTCCAGATATATGCCCAATCTGACGTTGATAACGTAAACGAGGCTATCAATAAGGTTAATCTCGACCTTGAGGCAATTGGGAACTGGTCCAGGAAGTTTGGTATTGGGGTTAATCCATCTAAGTGTCAGGGAATTATAATTGGGAGTTCTCGACTTTTGGCGCGTATAACACCAACTGACTTGTCCTCCATTGTTTATGATAACGCCGCTGTTCCTCTCAGCCCAAGTGTCCGCAATCTCGGTCTCTACATTGACTCCACACTTAGTTGGATTCCTCACATAGCACATGTCAGCCAAAGAGTCACATGGACGTTACGGTCACTAAGCAGACTAAAAAATTTTCTACCATCACGAACTAAGCTCCTATTAGTTCAAGCTCTGGTTTTACCTATTATTGATTATGCTGACGTGTGCTATGTGGACCTGAATGCTGATCTCCTTAATAAATTGGATAGACTTCTTAATTGGTGTATTCGGTATGTATTTGGACTCCGCAAATTCGACCATGTGTCACAATTTCGCGCAAAGTTGAAATGGCTCCCGATACGTGAAAGGCACAATGTGCGTACTTTATGTACTCTTTATTCAGTGTTAAACGATCCTTGTGCCCCACCGTATCTGAGGGAATGTTTCCGGTACCTGAATGATACGCATGATCGGGAACTTCGGTCAGCGAATAATCTCCTGTTGGCGAGTAAACCACATCGCACTAATTACACTAGTGACTCTTTCGTAGTCCAAGCGGGTCTTTTGTGGAATGAGCTTCCTTTGGATTTGAAGAAGGCACCGAGTCGTGTTTCCTTTAAGGCAAAGTTGCGTGAACATTACTTAAAAAAACTAATATAGATTTTAAATCTCCATCTTCGGTTTGCTTTGTCAAAGTAATTTTTAGTAAGGTATATATTTAATTATTATATTTATATAATTATATACATTATTTATATATACATATATATTTATATATTAATATTATATTCTTCATATATTTACATTATAATCATATTTATATTTAGGTAAATTTATAGTTACAGATTTGTATGTCTTTTTTTTTTTCTTTTTTTTTTTTTTGAATTTTTAATTTTGCACCTGCCTAGTCTTTTTCCACATGCCCTAAGGTAGACTGGTAGATAATGCCATTGGCGTTAAGTCCGCCCATGTACGATTTTTGTGCATAAAGTTAAAATAAATAAATAAATAAATAAATAAATATTGTGTTCACGCTATTCAAAATTCACATGCTTCCCGGTGTGAATTGACCCTTGCGAGTGTAAATCTGTTTGTGAATATAGACTAAAATCTATCGCATTTTATTGTTAACAGTTTATAAAAAGTAAAGTATCGGAAATTTAATTTATCATTTTTATCGACACAAATATTGAACCCTTACTTATACTTTCTAATACGATATTGAACGGTGAATATCAACATAATAGGTAATTGTTAGACATTTTATTTATCCCTAAACCTTTATGAAATTGTTGTATTACAATACAACATTGTAATAATATACCAAAACTAATATGGTCAAATTACCGGGCTCACTATACCTACACATTTTGGTGATAACGTTATTTTATCATTTGTCATGACACCCATCATAATTATTTTTCCGTGAGACCCCAAGGGCTCTCATCATTCTGTTATGTCAATTACTGTGAGTGGTCCTGCCGGTGACTCGCCTCCAACAGCAAAACCCTGCACAAAAGAGAAATTCTACGAAGAGCCCTCTATTTGCTCACATAGGCGTCATTTAATTAAAGAAGAAAGTAAACATTATCCGACCGACACGACAGTGGTGAAAATGAAGTTATTATGTTTCATTATATATTATTATGATGTATAGTGTAATCTGGTAAACTAATAAGCGTATTGTACACCTACTTAGAAAAAAGCATCTAGAAAAAGGTGCCTGCCTAGTTTAAGGCGCTGGCATATAGGAAGAGTCGAGGCGGCGTCGAACAGAATTTCTATAGAGAAGCAGCTTCAAATCTGCATTTGTCGAGGTGCTTTTGTTTAGAAAATCTGTGAAAAGCGACGGCGCTGGCCGCCACCTCACCGCTGCCGCCTCGACTTTTTACATGTATGCCTTGTGCCTGAATCTACCTAGTGCGTGCTAGTATGTACTATTATTATTATTATTTATTTGTCTGCTGCAACCTCAATTGCTGCAACTATATCCTGTAAATTAAGATGCAGTGCAGACGACGTTGTAGCAATCTCTATAGTTTTAAAACTCCAAGGTCCGTGTTTAAAAAATAAGGTTAAGTAAATGTTACTAGATAAATTAGAAGTCATACTTATAACTTCATTAAATGGATAATTTTATTGAGAACGGGAAGCGGCAGGAAGATTAAATTTATTAAATTACGGCACTAGTAAAATAGCTGGCTGTTATAAGGTAGACAAAAATAAACCGTAAATATGAGAAGTGAGAAATTAAAAATTCTCCACGGGCAGGATTTGAACTTTTAAATATTTATGAAAATATAAATGTGAGTGCGAAAATAACTTCAAACGATTGATTACAAAAGTGTGTAATGATTTTAATAAAATTGTCTCAAAAATTTTTTTACTAGTTAAGACATATCCGAATCTATACTAAATATTTCAATAGCTACATAGATTTCCAAGAAAACTTCAATCGTTTGAGGCGGTACTGTGCATGCACTTCTGGAGCCGCCGGCTGTACGTAAAATAAATAATACGGAACTGTGCCTCTGTAGAGATAACAGCTCTAATTCGTAGTCAGGGTTGTACAAACACGGCTAACAATTTATTAGCTACAGGTACTAAGTGGCAGAGAATTAAGTGGTAGTTTTACGTAGCATATTTAATTACTCTATGGTGGTAGTAACACACTATAAATAAATATAAAATTATTTGGACTTTTTGTATAAAAGCTCAAGCACATATCAACCTATTTTTTTCCATTATAGAGAAGGTTTGATCCAAATATAACACACCTAAGTCACTTTTTACCACATAAAAATATCTTATACAAACGGGAAAACTCATTCACTCGCTGGTGAAACCTTCACGGGATTAAAAAACTAGTTAAAAGAAATTTTCCTTTGTTTTCGTTATACTGAAAGTCTTTGCTTTGTGCACTGACTGAATTCAACAATTTTGGCATCGTGTTTAAATTATCAACGATGTATTTTTTTGTTTGAAAAACTCTCGGGCAAAACAAAGGATAAACTAAATTTGAAGAAAAGTTTCAGATATCACGACTACTACTAAAGTAGTTCAATAACGAGGTCAGAGCTAAGATATGAAAGTGTTTGTTTACTTTTGTAGCTGATTGCATTAAGCTTAGGTGTATTTACCTTGGATCCATTGTGAGAAGAATGTTTGCGGCTTGCGGTGACCGGAGGGGTAGGTAGATTATCCTCTCGTCGTCTGCCAGAATACCTCCTTTGTTCCTTATCGTAAAGGCTTCTGCCTTCACTGTGCTAATATGGTCAGCACACACTGACAACACAACGACACCTTACAGCTTGTTTGGCCAACGATTAGCACGCTTGTCGCCACCAAAGTTGACATTGCGCACTTACTATTTTTTCAACCTTGCCGCACAACAATTACTTGTACAAACTGTTACTTTATATCACTTCACATGATATGTTTGCGCTCACGAAACACTCAACAACGACACTTTATTTTCGCGTCTCGAATTTAATAGAAATCACATGAGCTCTTTATGTTTTGCTCTACAAAACGATTTTTAACACTTCTATTATATTTTTTATTTTATTCACTGATTAATTGTCGCTTTTCAAGTTTTGCAAACCTTTAAACTAATATTTAGATTCACAACATTTATTGAAAACTTAGTTAACACCAACTTCTTAACTTACCACTGAAAGAACTTTTGCAAGTGCTAACCTACAAAATTAAATCGCACTATTTACTTCTAGTTATTTTTATGTATATGTAGTTTGAGCGCGCGATTGAAAACCAGCAAGTTGCCTGAAAGTTTTCGAGGCGGTTTATGCCGTCGCGGTGCGTCACTCCGGCACGTCCACCCGGCGTCGCTCAGAGGAAAGCGAATGCCGCTCGACGCTCACCGCCACCCTTACACAAGAGTGACTAAGTCAACACCATACGGATTGTGGACGCATTCGAGGCGAAGTCATTATCAAAGTGCAAACTTCTGTTTAATCCGCATATCAGTATAGTTAAACAGGTCCGGTGATTACTTTTAGCTCTTCTGTTTGAGGAAAATGCACATTTGAATCAAATATCAACAAGTTTATGTTATACCATCTGGGCCGTTGTTTTCGTTTGTTTTTGTTTATTTATTCATCAAAATTCTCCATTTCTTGAGAAGTATAAATCTAGTAGACACTTTTATAATAAAAAAAAATGTGTGGACGTAAGGTAACAGGTAAAGGATATAAATCAAAGATATTTGATACTTTAATGGGGGCGATTCGGATACGCACAAATATACTAAATCTTAATTAAAATTGGATGACAATCCTCACCGAATCAATGGCAATAGTACGTTGTTGTTTTTCTGTGGTACCCCAGTGATTCTATATTACTGTTTTACATAAATAAAAATACCTACAACACCACTTTCTATCTACTAGAAGAGAACATAACTATTCTGCTCTGCAAAATGGCCTATTATTAAAGTGACAGTAAAATTTCTAGGACGCTATACCGGTTCTAAGGGACAGCGTACTAGAAACTGACAGGGGTTGTTCAGTCAACGAAACTGAACAACTTTCACCAGGAAATTCTTTCCAATTTTTTTTCATTTCCTGAAAGAATTTCCTGGTGAAAGTTGTTCAGTTTCGTTGACTGAGTAGCCCCAATCAGTTTCTGGTATGCTGTTCCTTACACCCGGTATAAGTCGACGAATCAAAGGATTAGAGTACTACCGGCCAGCCTGCTAATCATCAATTTCGGAGCAAACGGTTCTCTAA
Organism: Scrobipalpa atriplicella; assembly: GCA_029255725.1. NCBI lineage: Eukaryota > Metazoa > Arthropoda > Insecta > Lepidoptera > Gelechiidae > Scrobipalpa > Scrobipalpa atriplicella. The sequence goes on from JARACY010000293.1 coordinate 95,271, forward strand.
GAGGATCTATCCAAGACATGGATGGGGTTTTACAAGTTAGAAACTGAATGGACTGGATATAAATCGAACGTTTTAGGATTCGAACTCTCGTTGAATCTGAAACCATTCCAACAAAAGAATTTTAAAATTCTATTATTTGAATTTAAAATGCATTTTAAGAATCGAACACTAAAATGAGGTTCGTCCTACTTCGTATTGATTGTCTTTAATCTGCAGATTTATGTGGCATTGAAAAAGATTTTAGACATTATGTCAAGGTGAAAATTTGCTACCGAACTTGAGAGATTGCACTAAAAAATTAACATAATTGCGACATCATTTGATTTGACTATTAAATATCCGTACCTCTATGACATAGAGGTAAATGAATATAGTATTTTGATAAATATATGTGTTTATTTGTCAAAGTCATGGTCATCAAATAATATTTTTATAACATAAGAAAGTATACCTGACAATAATATTATACGGGGAGTAGAAACATTAGCTGACCGCATGCTTTATGGTGTGAACTTACTTCTGAAACTGAACAACTTTCCCCAAAGAACATAGGTCAGCGGCTATGATGTCAGCCCTATGATGTCAGCAGCGGCGTGAGTAACTTTTTATGGGAAGGTAAACTTTTTTTTATATTTCGACCACATGAGGAATTCGATTACATGAGGAAAGTTGTTCAGTTTCACACCCTAAAACTACAATTAATCCACACAATTTGCTGAGACCACATGACCATTATAAATAATAGGTACTAAGTATAAATAATAACAGAATAATAACGATGATTAGTGACACGCAGAATAGGTACTAAAATCAAAATACGAAATAGGCCCCTACAAATAAAACAGAATTTATCAAAATAAACGTCTATAAAATATTGGTCAAGCTACCAATCATAACATAACTAATTTTCTAAATCTACACACGTTTATATTTATGAAAGTGTTCCCTGATTTCATAAATTATACTTCAAAATTCGATTTTATTTTATACCAAAAAACAGACACATTTATTGCAAAAGTTAATTAAAATGGTGATTCGGTTGAAAGTGTATTTGTTTAATTAAACAATGCAAATTTTTGTTTGTGAGGGAAACTCAATCCTTTTATTTTTTTATTAAATTGGCGACGTGGGATAATATTTTAAGCTAACAAAACGTTACTTATTTTGTCAATATTGAACAAGGAAATGCTGGAATTCCAACCTAAGGCCACTGATTTTTTCACGAAAAAAATGTTATTTATAAAGCTTTTTCTATTATTTACACAATGATAGGTACTATCTCTAATTTAAATAAGTTTTCCTTGTGATCACAAGTTAGAATAGGATCGCCATGACTTCCTGTGAGAGAGTAGTAATAATTGACTAAATAAAGTTATACATTGCTATTTATTCGTTGATGGCACGACTTAACTAAATCTTGACTAAAATTATTGCCGTCCCTTTCTGTTCTCTCATGATGAAAAATGACAGGTATAGACTTATACTTATTACTTAGTTAAGTCGTGATTTTTGCAACTACGACTTGCGTCGCTATCCAGAGTGATCTGACCCTAAGCGCGTCGACAAGCAGAAATAAGCATGCAGAAAACAAAATAAGACTTCTGCCTCGACTTTCTTTTGTTTTACGTTTCCATTCATCTCCATTTCGTTTTGTTTACATACGGAACAATCCAAAGGGCAAAGGCCTTTTCAGGACAGTCATTAGTATACTGTCGCTGTATTAATTATTCATCCAGACTAGAATAATCTCGATGCTTAGCAGGTACACAAAGTTGAAAACTGTTGATAAATTATGTGTACCTTTTGGTGGACTGAGGTTTCCCTATTAATTAATTTCACGGTCATTAACATTTTACCGTGGTATTTTATACTGCCTCAGTGGTCTGACTCCCACTCACGGGTTCAGTTCCCTAAGGTAAAAATTAATAATTATCAATATGACGCTTTGTGCGATTTTCCCAGTTTGGTTAGGATAATGTAGGCTGATTCACCTGAAAGCATTCCGTCGGCCCTGATGGCTAGAGGTCGTTACGTTACACAAATTATGTCAAAGACCTACTAGACGGCGGTTTAAGAACTCTGACATCAGGTTTCATTCGGTCGATCGAAATTAACTTAGTTTACAAAGGCGTGAATTTACAATGCACTAGAACCATTATTTATTAATCTGAAACCTTAAACTTGTTATCCACTGAATTTAGCTGAAGACGAAGTAAAAGTTGTAGAATATTCAAAACTCTTTTAATGAAGACTGAAAGAATAATAAAGATTTACATTTTGCATTAATATGCAACGTTTTGTGTCTATTTCTTTACTAAAACGCTTCAGGCATTTATCTAGACTAGAATATTTAATAGTTGACATTTTATAAGTACCTATGACAATGGTCTTGATTCGACGGAAACACGATTTCACTCAAATTAAACCATATCTGTCATTTTCTGCCATGAGAGAACAGAAAAGGACGACACTATACCTTATCTCGTCAAATAAAAAATCTATGGATAATAATATAAGTCATAGTGTGGGAGGGTATCGACCAAAATCTTTTGAAATTTCTGAACTTATTTGTAAATGACAGGATCAAAATTAGTTCATCTATAGTGCTGTCCTTTTTCTGTTCATTCAAGACAGAAAATGACATGACGATGGTTTTATCACTCAAGCACTCAAGACAGAAAATGAAATGTAAGGTTTTATTTAAGTTAAGTGTGTTTGTTTTATACTCCATTCGTTTTAAAAAAAAAAAAACATTAAAACGGTCATTTTAGTATGGCAAAAATTATTTCTTAAAAACAAATGGAGTATAGAATCGGCACCAATGATTGGAATCTTTTTTCTCGACAGTCAAATTTCTTTGTAAAATTTGCGTTGACTGATTAATCTCTTAGTATGCGGGAAGCTGTCCCTTAGACCCTATAGTATTATTATCAGCTGTTGCGTTGCCGTGGACATAGTGTCCCATTGAACAGCGGACGCAATCAATTTGTCTAACTGGCTAATTGAATATCAGTTAAAATCATGGCCAGCAGTCAACAACCATTGAACAAGATTTTCTCGACATCAAATCTCACTTCTGTAGTCTGCTGAATTTCTAAATAGAAACAAGCAGATGTCTGTTCTGTCTATTTTCTTTTTGTATTTGTATTTTGTTCTATATTGTGTACAATAAGTTGTTAAATAAACAATGTTTAATATAAAAAATATCCACTGCAGAATCAAAATATTTATATTTCTTTTAGTGTTTGCCTTGACAGGACATAATCAAGTACCTAATTATTTTAATTAGACAGAAATAGTTATAAACATTTAGAGTGAATCCAATAATGTGTTTGTACCTTACCAAAAAGTCATGTGACTAACTTTAATAACTTTGGTTGATTCTGTTGTGGCTTATGACTGCTTGTAGCCAATCAGGGACTAAGTATTTATTTCAATACCAGAGAGAGAGAGAGAGGCAGGTTTTCTGAAAGATTCATATAGAGATGCACTAACCACTGGTTTGTTCGCATTTGTATTTTTTATGTCCTGGACTGTGGTTCTGCATGATAAGAAAGCTAGCAAAATTACACCCTTGATGTATGTAACTACCAATCTCTATCAATCCAGCACCAAGTGACACTCACGCGAGTTCACTCACTAATTGATAGGTTACGGTACCAGTTTACAATCGTGAAATGTCTCCTTGTAGCAGTAGCTCAGAAATGAATGTGATGATTCACGTTGCATAACCACTGTCACAACAAATCAAAGGGACAAGACGACAACTGCAAAACGCAGTCCACTGCCAGATAGAGTCGCCCAACTTTGTCCAACATGAACCTCGCCTCCGTATTAGTTCACCTGATTCTGCTGCCACAAGGTAATGTATAACAAAACATGATAATTTTACGTCCGCATTCAAATTGTTTACTAGTTTCTATAATATTAAAAGTATGTTTGTTTTCATCAAAGCGTAGATCATCAGATACGTGAAATACAAAACCTTTGTGTCGGAAATAATAACAAACAAAAACGTATCAATGTAGCTTTGAATTTAATTGAGCGAACTCATAAAGATACTTTTAAGTTGTTTCCTAAACTTTAGAAATGTAGGTAACTTAATATGCATGTGAGAGGTATTGCAAATTACTTCACATTTAAAAATACAGGCGGTATTCTTTTTTGAAATGTAATGTCAAATTTCCAAATTCATATAACGTAACGTAACAAAATAAAACCATTTATCACAAGAATACGATGGAACAGATGAAGTTATTCCTTAATACTCAATACGGAGGGTGACTAACCCTGAAATTGCTCGAAGCAAAGGTATTTTAACAAAATAGTAGTATTATATCAGATTATTTAGTAAAACCTTGTTTTAAAATTGCTGGAGCGTTTTACGCTAGTATGATTGCGTCTTCTTGTTGCCTGTTTTCTCTGGACCTTTATGTTCGAACTTAACTAACTAGTTAGAAATTGTACTAGTTTGTGAACATGAAAAAACCAGCTGTACCTAAGGGAAAATTATTTAGAACTTAATAAATATTTGGTTTTTCATTCGATATGATAATTGGATAGGCAATTTATTTTTTTATTAAATCTTCGAAAAGTATACAATTGTTGAAATAGCCCACGTATTATATTATTATTATTATATGTCGTGCGTTATTCTAGTCATAAAACTGTATTATAACTTTTTTTTAGAAACGGGACCAACTTATGTCTAAATGTTACAAAACATTGTTTTGTATAATTACGGCCAACTTTATAGAAAAAAATTCAGATTCATGAGTAAAATATTGATACAACTAGGTAGGTATACTATCTAAAAATATGAAGGTATAGGATCAGTGTTCCCGACATTTCTTATGATGTGATTGTAATAGAATTACACAATATGACACAGGTGAAACATCGGTGAGAAAAGCAGAAATACCAACATAAACCAAAGTATTAAACCTATGACAAGGTAAACGAATTTTATTCAGGTTTTATCGGTACAATAAAGGGCCATAAATATTGCACACCAGCTTAGTTCGGCTTCGTAGGTCGCCGGGCGTTATCAGTATCACTCTTACAACTATACTGGAAAACGTCACTGTCTCTTTTTCAATAGTCGTAGTGCAACATTAACAGCCCTTAACTGTACATTTCGCGACCGCAGGCCAATTCACGAGCTGTCAATGATAATACAACAGGTATTGTACACTTGACGTTATCCAACATTTATTGCACGTGGAAGTTTGAAAAACCTGAAAACTCGTTGCTGTAACAATACACGCCCCACCTACTATATTACCTACCCCTGTAACAATGAATGGAAGTTTGAATGAAAGCGTTTGACGCCCCGATTTATATATAGCTTGTATGCAACCATACCACCCCTCCTAGGTCGTAAAATTACTCATAAATACTTCCTCAATAACTTCCTAGGTCGGTAATAAAACTGAGCCCTTTTATATTTGTAGGTACAAATACAAAAGATCACACAGATACAATTATGATCATGACCTACTTTTAGTTTATGACTTAAGTTTACACAGGAAAGAATGCGAGCCAAAAATTTCATGCCGTTTTTAATTTACTTGCATCTGTAAGTATATTAAGTTTCAAATCGATTGAATGCTAAGCAATCGCTAACGCGAAGCTCTGGCAATTTGCTGACGACAAGGGTTTCTTGCCTCTATTTCGTGGATAAAAACGTGTCTGACTGCGACCTTTGGAAATTTACAGTAACGACGAGCGCCTAGTAAAATCCCTCGTACGCAATACGATTTTACCTCTACTATTTGGAAAAGTACATCCTATTTATTTGAATAGCCTGAACCGCAAACTGACGTTTCATCAGAAACGTCATATTATGCGCAGAAAAGTAAACATGGAGATGGAGAAAAGGGCAAAAGCTATATTTTACTGGTGATATATGAATATGACACAACCACAGACTAGAAGAAATCGCTGCCAGCACCGTCTATTCTGTGGACACAACCAATGGTCCGGGAAAAAAGTTATAATTTATTGCAAACTTGAGCCTCCTAAAAAGGAAGCCTGTTGTACGAAAAAGAAAAATTCGTTTTGAAATCGGACACCATTCACTTTTTATGAGCTCCTTTCAACTGTTAATGAGGTCAGCCCCAACCCTCTTCAGTATTTAACCCTTTGAAGGTACTTATTTATTTTATTTTGTTATATTTTTTGAGTCCCTGAAGATAATCAAACATCAAAAGGAATTTGCATTAAGTGCCTGTATATTATTTATTAACTTAAGTAACTATTAAATTTACACTGAAACAAAAGTCAGACAAATATAGAAAATACGGCTTATTTATAAAATCAAAAGTTAACTCTTTAATGAGCTTTTTGAGTGTAGCCTTTATGGAATATCGCGGTCAGTGTGCATTTAGGTAGCTTTTGAAATTAAAAGTCAGATCAAGAGTGTACATTACTAACTAAATAGTTACTAACTAAATAGATGAGAATTCATAAAGTGGTTGATGAATGCAGATGAAGCGAAATTTGCAGAGATTTCAGGTAGTAGAGGGATGTAACTAGACGAAATTACTTTGACCAAATTAAAACGAAAATGGACGTTGTGGCGTACCAAACCAAGTATCTATAAAATCACTACTGCAAAATAGAAATGGTGAGCAGATACTACTAAATAAAATATGTTCACATAGGTAAGAAAAAGCTAGGCTAAATCAATTTCACAACATTTACTTCCTAACCCTTATCTCACTTTACAATTGAATTTCCTTGACAAAAAAAACCATAGTAACTAAAAAAGAATTAAGTACTTACCTAGGTGACTTTTTCTTTAATGAAAACGGGTGTGCATTCGAAAATAAGTAGACAAGTAATAAATACACAATCATACTAAAAAATTACTTTTGTTTAGTTTTTCAGGGTGCTAAGGCCCAATGCAGCCTGAACGCTTGCGAAGTATTCGAGATGATGACGAGGGGGGGTGAAACCTCTGAACCTCCCGGGGGAGGGGGGTGCGCGGCTGACATCCACTGGAGGCAGCTGGATCGCAGGCTGAGGGCCATCGAACAACCTGGTAAATGGTATAAATTATTGCAGGTAATATTAAATTCAAAGAAGAACCTCCATAATTTAACGTTGACAAAATAAAGGATGTTTTTTTAGAGGTATACAAATTGAAAATTAAATAAAACACGTTAAAATAATGTTGATAGCCACGGATTTGGCTTTATTTAAAAGATAATTTTATGCTATGTTTAAAGATGATTTCGGGAATAATATGGGCGCCATGGCTGGCTCTAATGAAGCGCAATCGGGAAGTTCAATTTTCGATCACTTTACCGAGCATCTGTGGCGGTATATCGCCAATAACGCGTCGAACGTTGATGTTGACTTCCAAGTGATCCGATATCTGTGGTTTATAGGCGTAGACTAGTGACTTCCCATATCCCCAGAGAAAATATTCCATAGGTGTGAGGTCACAACCACAGACGTTGGATCACTTGGAAGTTAACATTCGCCACGTTATTGGCGATATACCGTCACAGATGCTCAGTAAAGTGTCGAAAATTTGACTTCCCGATTGCGCTTCATTCAAGCCAGCCGTGGCGCAGCAAATAATAAAAGCATTAATAACGGATTAAATTTGCAAATGACTCTTGGGATTGGCGGCTTAAATTGTTCCGGGGATTTGTGATGGATGATTTTATAATTGCTAACAAACTCAGAAATATGGTTTACTTTAAGAAAATATAAAGCGCGGTTTTAAGAGAGATACCTACCTATTTGAGAGCGTCAAGATGGCGGGTGGGACTCATGAAGTTGATTGAAAGTCTATAGTTGACTAGTCAATTTTTTTGTGATGATGATGATTTTTCTATGATGATGTCTTAGGTAAGTTTCAATAAGTTTTTCCTAGGGTACAAAATCAGCTCTAAAACATTCTCATATAGGTAGGTACTATAATTATTAATAACTATGGTAACATTACAGATATTTTCAATGCCACCCGACAATCAGACATCGGGTCTGTGGGTAGCGCTTATTTTTCAATTTTCTACATATCCTTTGAGATACAAATTTTTATTGTGTAGTACAAAATAGTACAAAAACAGCTCTAAATAATAGCTAGTTTTCAATCAATTTCATGAGAGTCCACCCACCATCCTGACGCTCACTACCTATTTCTTAACCTTATCTACTACACATAACCTCTTTTGATAATACTTATATCAGTAAAAGTAATAGAGTAGGTGTCATAAAATTCAACACAGGACAAAGAATGGGGAGCCCCATAATTTTACTAAGAAACCTGTCTAGACTAGTAAGCAGGCAATTATAGTTTTCAATCAGGATAGAGTTAGACCTATGTCAAATAGTGAACTTTCGTCTGTTCTGTTCTCATATTAAAGAAGTTAATATTGTAAGCACGATAAACGTACGCAAAAATTCATTATCTCGCAGCAGTGTAGGTACATTGAGGTTCCCACAGACATTACGTCATACAAATTTTGCGGTTAACTCAACTGAAATTAATTTCAGATTTAAATTCACGCTTCCGAATGAACTTCACAAAGTTTCCATTTAATGCAGCTTGCACTGAATAATACTGATTGTGTTTTAATGCAATATGAAAATTAAATTAAAACCTCATCTAACTTGGTCGAGTGAGTTTCAAATTCAATTGATGGTAGGCACATTACCTACGTAAATTTTGTGTAATTATCGGCAAATTAACAATTTATGTCGTCAATAATTATAATTTGAAACGACCTACTTACTATTATGAAAATAATGTTTTTTGGGATGGGATTCAATTTACCTCCTTATGTGATTGTTTATGGACACAAGTCCAGCTGAGCATTCTTACTAAAGCTATAGAAGCCACCATAGTCGCCACAATTCTTCAACTGGAGTCCAGGGTCAAGAAGCTCCTGCTGTTTTCGGTGGTGTCTAGGGATTACCAGTATTTTTGTAGCTTTCACGCTCCTTATTGTCAATAACTGTGTCTTGGTCACCTCTGGCGTATAATAGTAGGTATAAAGAACAAACCCATTACAGAAAAGATCTACTTTGGGCATTTTACCTTCAATATAGATAAAAAATTCTCTAGATAGTACTCGAGAATCTCCGAGCTTCCGTTAGCACGTTAAAATATTGCAGATATGACATTTCGTGGCTTGAAAACTTTGACAACTGCGGATTAGCCGCTAACCTGGCAAAAACCTAATCTAGGATTGGGTCTGGTTTCCCTTCTAGGTTGCGGAGGTCAAATGTCAGTCACTCTGTGTAAAAACCGTATCCTCGTTCAATCCCCTAGATTAGGTGGCTGAAAAGGATAGGTAGATGATGATGACTCTAGTAGCTATACTTTATTTATTTTAGTGTGGACGGTCAGCTATGGTCAGTCGAGATGGAGACAATGTTCCAAGAGCGTGTGCCGATGTGACTCAGCTAGGAGAGCATTGAACTGCTGGCGAGCTGGTCTCACTGCCCTTACTTCAAACCTGGTGGCTCCAGTGGACCTGGTAACTATGTTAGTATCAGATCTTACAAAGTCATTAACTAATTTTGGAATTGATATTTTTTTTATTTAACTAGGTAATTAAAAGTAACTTCATCAAAAAACATAACTTATAATTGTAATGTAAGGGTCAGATCACACCGGGAAGCACACTTTCAAGAGTGTGATACATTATAGAGGTAGACATTTCATTGACAGAACTCGAAAACTCCTCAGTGCAGCCTGTCACTTCGTGGTGCAAAGAGATATCCTCCGTTAATATTTTTACAATTATTATGGACAAGACCAGCCTTCAAACACAGATTGGGTATCAATATGTAGTCAATACTATGATATAGATATATATATGACACGCTAACTCTATCAGTATGAATAAATTATACTGATAGATGGTAATAAGTAACTAAAGGTCACTATATAAAGGTGGAATTTCAGCTTGTCATCTCCCATATTATATTCTGACATTTCTGACACACAAACCTAAAATACTTTCCGTAGCTTTTCACAACTGTAATGATAAGTAACAAAATGTGTCTATATGATTGTATATTCTGGAATCCATTAGCGTGGCGAAGGATGACATTATAACTTACAGTGTTAAAGGCACGTGAAAGAAAACGAAACTATGGCCCGTATTTATAATCAGCTCTCAAGAGTGACAGCGAGTTTGAGTCCGTATCAGAAATGTCATTTCAGTACAAAACGATCTGTCAAATCCATACTTAATATTGCTCTCAATCTTGAGATCGCTTTGTAAATACGAGCCTATATAATTTACAGGCAAAAATGATTTGACCCCTTTCTGTCTGGGGGACATAAATGTTTGTTTAATTGTTTTTCATCTTCGTTTGAAAATAACTACTTGTAAGATCATATTAAATTACTCATAAAAATTAATACTATTTTCCTTATTTAAAAAAAAAATTACGTAAACGACACAAATCGGTCCGTAATTAGGTTCATGATTCAAAGAAATGTTGTTCAGTTTCATAAGCTCCACAATACGCTAGTAGCTACTATTATACTGGGTGTAAGTGACAGCGTAACGAAACTGAACAACTTTCACCAGGAAATTCCATCAGGTTTTTTTTTACTTTATCATACAAAATGACCGCCTCGATCAGTCAATTTGTATGGAAAATACTTTTTTTTTTCATTTCCTGAAAGAATTTCATGTTAAAAGTTGTTCAGTTTCATTGACTGAGCAAACCAAATCATTTTCTGGTACGCTGTCCCTTACACCCGGTATTTTTTGTGGTATGTTTCAGTGACCTTGGTACAAACAAGCTGCGGACATTACACAAAACGGTGTTCAAGGGCATGAGGTCCCTTTCCGAACTGGACATGTTTGACAACCACGTGGAGTATCTTCCAGCTGGGATATTTGACTCACTTGTCAACCTTAAAATATTGTAAGTACTTTTAAGAACTAATACAGGGTGTTATATTAATTGCATGTCATCTAAGGGGTGTTTCAATAACTATAAATTTAATGTTCACATTTTAAAAAACCTACTAAGAAATTATTTTTGAATTAAAAGATATAAAAAATATTTAAAACTGTTTAGTAATTTTAAATTTAATAAATAATACGTACAAATTAATATTATAATACAGTTTTATGGAACAGGCAGACTAATTACTTGAAAAAATACTATTTGAACTAATTTTGCTTTCAATCAAGTGACTAATGTATTGAAAAAATTGCCGGAGAAACGATGTGAAATTATTTTTAGTTTTTTCACCTCGATCAAGATCGTTAGATCCAGTTTCCCGTAAATTCTTTGTTATAAATATTATTTTGGTCTAGATTTATTTAACTGATCTAAACATTTTATTGTGCAATAAATTTTGGTGAATCATGTTTGTTTTCTGTCTGATTGACTTTTATGATAGTTATTTTACTTCCACCTGCACTGGGCTACAAAGAATAGCTAGTTGCCCCTGGGTTTCTTCTTTTATGTTTTCTTACAAAGATAAGAATGAAAATTTCCACTATTTTGATCACAGTATTCTTTGTCAATGTTATCGAATTTTTAATATGCAAATTTTGACCATGTCTAATAGGTAGACATCGAACGAGATGTAGTTATTTTTAATTTATTTATTATTCGGAAATATTAAATCTTTAATCGAGCGATAAAACATTTTATAGTAACTTTCTTCAATCTTTAACGAGATTAATATTTGTTTCCATCACAGGGAAGCAATAAGTAACATCCACGTTTTCCTAAAAAAACAATTTAATTAAATTCAATATATTTAGAGTCATGTGAAAAATATGTAGAGTCAAAGTTTGGAAAAAAATCTGCTCTGAAAGATATTAATAATGTTTCAGTAACTACCTACTTACGTACTTTTAAATATAAATTGAAAAATTTCGGTATGCCTGCTCACGACACTAAACAAAATAATATCATTAATAAAAATTGTATAAAATTCCCCAAAAATTAATAAGCATTCAATACCCACGCAATACTCACTCCAAAGAAAGTTTACTAAGCGTGAAGGACCAAGTGACCCTGACTTTCAAAATGCGGGTTCGTTGGCTCTGTGGCTTTATAAAACAGTGTTCAAAAGCCTTCAGTAGCACCCCTCATCATCAATCTTGCTTATTGTATAGAAGCCAACGTACAAACTGCCTTTTGTTAATTCTTGTACAGCATACATTTTCATGTAAAGATTTTCTCTTATGACGACCAAATCTGCAGATAATTAAAATTCAGGCCATAATATGATTGAGCCTAAAAGTTGCGTTGAAAGAAATGTTTTGAATTTCTGAATCGGTGCCTTGTAGATAGATATTGTTTAGGTAAATTTCATTAATAAGTCAATAAACCAATATTTTCATAGAACATAAAATTAACTTTGTCGGATATGAATTAATAAATATTTCTTGTTCTAAGTTTAGAGACATAAATTACTTTAGTTTATTATTACTTGCCAACAAACCAAAACATAATGTAATTGTTAATCATTGTGCTCAAATATTATACTTATTGATTGCTTCTTCGTCTAGTTTCGAATCAGTTTCGAAGTCAAACTAAAGTTTCAAAGTGGAGAACACCTATTGCACATCGCACCAAATTGATACACGAATGGATATTAATATGTAACCTTAGGGAATAACTAATGAATGTTCGGTATATTGCCATAATTGAAGCAATAGTAACTTGATTTTCAGGCGTCTTCAAAGAAACTTCCTGGAGGAAATCGACAGCGAAGCGTTCCGGGCAACGAAAAAATTGTATCACGTTGATTTATCTAATAATTTCCTCTACACACTGCCAGAAAGGTTATTCGCAAACAACTCTTATTTGGAAACAATCGACGTGTCTAACAACCAAGTAGTGTACTTGCCTTCAGACACCTTCATCGGACTCGAATCATTGCTGATTCTAGATTTATCGAAGAATAAGATACAGCGAATCGAAAACGGAACTTTTGCACTACAAAATCTTCAAATTCTAAAACTATCTGAAAATAAAATTGCCAATATCACCGAGAACGCTTTCGAAATGCTAATGTCCCTGAAGACTCTACTTCTGGATAGAAATAAACTTGAAATTCTGCCGACGCGCCTGTTTCACAGACTCAAGTGTTTGATCTTTTTGGATTTGTCAAACAACAACATTATCAGCGTTAGTATATTTAATCATGAAGTACTTACTCAATATTTAATGTACTGCCGAAAGGTCATGAAGTTATTATTAATTTCAGTTGTCTGGCGCTGAATTTGAATACTTGAAAGCTCTTCGACAGTTAGATTTGAAAGAGAATGCTTTGTCCGAACTTCCAGACTTTGCTTTTTCCAACTG